>JAFIDM010123683.1:0-50909 GCA_023159025.1 Thereuonema tuberculata | reverse complement strand
AAAATGACTGTGGAATATCATTGAGAAATCTCGTTGTTATTTCGTGCTGACTAGTGAAGCGTGAAAATAACAGATGTCGAAAAAAGACGCATAGGAACAACTAGCAACGGGAAATATAACAAAGAAGTTATTTGATAGCTATGCAAGAATTAATTGCAGATATGAAAACAATGAAGATTTAAATGACAAGGTAAAAACACGTCGCTTATTTTATAAGGTTGTTTGTATTAATTGAAAGGTCTCGTGTGTTTCGAGATTTGTTAATTAAAATTAAACGTTGATTTTTTTTTTTTTAATTTTGAAATTATATATAAAGGTATAGAAAAAGAGCATTGTATAGAATTATTTTTTCTTAAAATTTATGGGTTAAAAAATGCGGTGAAGTTTTTAAGGATATTTTTCTTTTATTTTAAGGAAGCAAAAAAAAAAGTTTGTTTTCAATTCGCTTCTCGTTGTAAATTGAATATAAAGACGAACGCTCAGAATAAAAAAAAAAAAAAGGAAAGAAAAACAACATAATGACGGGAAATTGCTTTAAATGGAAAGATAGATTCTTATCAAACAATTCTTCTGATTTACAAAGAATAATAGAGACACAAAAGGGTTCAAAAGTAAAAGACAGATAAAAAAAACTAAGATGTTTTGAGCAATAAAACTATTTTCTTAATAGCTGGTCCCAATTGGACAGTTAAATTGTAACCGTTATGCGTGTGTTAATCTTGCTTTGGAGACGTGACGTGGAACTCAAACAAAACGATTTAAGGTTTGAAAACGATCTCCAAGTTTGGTCGAACACATGTAGAAGAACTGCTTCATCGATATTCGTTCTCCGTGATTGGAATAAAGAAGCCACGGGTCGTAAGTCAACACCGGAAAAATCCGCACTTTCAAACCGGTTGAAGATGATGAGAGATAACACAGCGAAAAAATACTGAAGCAAAAAAAATATGACTTTTGAAGTGTTTGGCTATTTAATCGATCGTTAATTTCCTATTTGGAAATTCCAGAGGCTTCTAAGTTGTCTGTTTCAAAAACGACAAAATGAATAAAAGACTCAATTGGTAAATACATGTAACAACAACGAAATGTTACAAAAACAAGAACAACAAAGAATATTGATCTTGTTTTAGAAATATATTAAAATATTTATCAACAATTATTTTTTTTTTTTTCATTAATGCAAATCACTTAAAATTCATAGCAATTGAAGACAGATCCAATAATTGTTGATCATTAAATATATCTCTGAAGTGCAGGAATCAGTGTATTTCAATCTCTAGTTCACGAATTATTTTTCACAACTGAAATTTCTTTAAGAGGCATCTATAAATAGATCTCTTGCAAAACGAAAAGAAAACATTACTTTCGAAGTTTATCAAGAGTTGATTTTGTGAATTGGACCAAAAATCCTAATAAATTTCCCCGAATATTCAAATTCTTGGAAATATCACTGTCCAATATGTTTCTAACCGTACTTAAAATAGTTAGAACATGTTAGAATAGTGGAATATTAGTAAAAGAATTTTTGTTTTATCGTTTACTTTAATGAAATTGATCTCAACTATATCTTTTCATCAATAAATACAATCAGTAATAAATATTTTGTTGAGCTGTCTTTAGCTGTGTAGTTGGTATCTGTCTCAAATCAAATCAACTAATGCTTATTTAAAATTAATTAAGAAAAAAAAGAAGGAAATTACAGAGGCCATTTTTTTATTTTTTTTATTTTCAGTGAATTTGTACTGGACTATCGTTGGATGAAATGTGGTTTTGACCTTCGTCTTAACAAAGAGAAATTCGTAAAAAGTCCAAATTTGTGAATTTGAGATAAGACATGTCTCGTGAGAAGAAGCGGAGGTGGGAAACAGCTCGAGGGCGGATGAAAGTTAGCAAGAAAAGAGAAAAAAAGTGGACATTTGTACGTTATAATACGCCAGAGAGGGGTGAACGTCCCCCACCTGCGCACTGTCGCCTCTGATTTTTTTTTTGGTCGCTGTGACTCAGGTGGGAGGTAGAGATACGACCGTCACCTTTCGTATTCAGGAATGACTTGAGTAAAGAAATGCGGAAAATAGTCAAAGAAAACACAGACATAAATTACGTTCCACTTATTTTAATACAAATTTTAAAAATCACTTACTGGAAGTATAATGTTTTTACTTCCAAGTTTTTACAGGAAAATTAAAGCGAAAATCATTTTATTTAGCAACAAAAAGTGATTTTCATTCGCTTTGTAGGAAAAAGAATTATCAAAGACAAAAGAAAAGCTTCTACTGCTGATAAAGAAATACTTGTGAAATATTTTATTTTTGCTTCTAAATGTTTTAAGATAACATTAATAAATTTTAGCTTAGAAATCTGAGTCAATTCTTACAAAGAAAAAAAATCTTCAATTTCTTTTAATAAAATTTTAATTTTAAAAATAACATGTAATGAATCTGAGAAGTTTTATTATCTTATAAACAACAAATAATTGTAATAACACGTAGAAAAAGTGACTATTTGCATAGCATTCGATAGAAAGAGTCTATTAAGAGTGATCTTCTCGAAGCAGTTGCACGAACAACTTATAAAAGTGGTTTACAATGAGTAATAAATGACCACAAATTGGCCTCGTTAGATCTTGTAACCGCTTTTCGATTGCTAATAATTCGACGATTCGAGAGATAGAAATAACGCAGACAAGAGAGAGAGAGATGAAGAAAAAAAATGGACCCTCCGTATTATAGGAACGAAGATGGCGTGCGTAGGCTTAGTGCTTTGAAATCTCAGTCTATGGTGGACGAGGAGGGTGGCGGGAATCCCTCGGTACATTCACTCTTTGCACGTGCATCGTAATCGGCTCCACCTAGGCAGCGATCCGGTCGAGTAAGCGTCGTATCTGTTTGGACGAGTGACCCACGGGCAATCCACCCACAAGCATGGACTTTCTCCCGTGTCCCTCTGGCTACTAGTAAAGCACGGAGCAAGAAATGACTAAGCAATGCAAGCAAAGAAGGAAAATACAACGATCCGGGCTTCCGCCTCCACACCAAGCCTATGGTTAACAACAAGCAAGGGGTGATTTGCTCTCAAATCCCAACCCGACCCGATACATATGTTGTGTTTACTTTTTTGGCAGCTATAATTGCCCTTCATTGAGAAGTTCAAGAAGTATTTTTGCCTGAGAAGGTGGGTTGTTTGGATTTCCTCCCCTCAACTCCGATTCGGTAATTATTGAGTGAAAGCCGTAAAACATTTCCATTGATAACTGTTATGACAACACCGTTGCCTTTAGCCAAATGCTTTGAAATAGTTTTATGATTTGATCAAAATTAGCTTGAAAAGTGCTTTGACTGTAGAAGACAAAAAAGCCTTTAAACATGCAGGAATTGGCCATTGAAAAGAATAATAAAACTTAATTCTTTTTTTACTCCGTTGTTTTCAATTGGTTCTTTTTTCTTTTTTAAACACTTGAGAGTTGAAAACTCAAGGCTTTGAGAAATTTTTAAATACAAAATACTGAATTTACTTTTTTTTTCTTAATAAATCAAAAATAAAGAAAATTTTTTCCTTATAATTAAAACAAAATGAAAAATCACTAAAAGAATGTTCTATAAAAGAAATATTTGAAAGAGTTGTGTTACAGGAGATTAAAAATTCAGTGATTATTTCTTTTTAATTGAATAAACTGATGAAATTCTAAAAACATTACTCTAATTGTTCTATGTATGTTATTTAATATTCTGTGTTTGGTATTTAACTTGATCTGAGATTGTAACAATTATAAGCTCATTACAACTTATTTTGAAAATGTATAGTTAATAAATTTGCTTTAACGTGCGTAAATTATTTAATAAACATAATATAATTAAGCCACCGCATAAGACTAAAATTTAGTCTTGTGCGGTGGCTTAATTATATTATGTTTATTGTATAGTTAATGTTTAAAGTTATTTTTTATTAAATTTGTTTATTTTCAGGGTAATGTAAATATTATTTTCATTTTGTTCTATTAACATGCAGAATTAATATAATTGCGTGTGACCAATATGCAAGTCATAATTATGATTAAAAATAAAATTTATTTACAATAAAACTAGATGTGGCGGAAATTCTTAAGACAATTTAAGACAAATTCTTAAGACCTGAAGAAGGAAATTATCTTAAGAATTTCCCGCTCTTCTAGCTTTTTGTAAATATATTTTATTTTTAACCTTAATTGTGCAAGTATTGGTCATATGCAATTATTTTCATTTTCTTGATTGCTGAATTAAAAGTTTGTGTAACTCTGCTTTAAACTCGAGTAAATCAATTACGAATGAATGATATAATTTGAGAAAAGGAAACAACAGTTTTAGACTTTTATTAATTTCAGAAAAATAAAAAGCCTCTTACGGACTTTACAAGTGACTCTTGATAAGCAAAGTCTAAAGAATGTTAACAAGACGAAAGTAAATTTATGATCAACTGTCATATGTCATTCAAGGAATGCGAATAGACCTCCAAGGAGGATTTTTTTTTCTCTCTCTCTACTTTTCATCCCTTCCTCTTTTCTTTGGTGCCATCGTCTGTCTTTTCCTTTTGCATTTCGTTTTGAAAAGGGTTATATTCGTTTCGGAGCCCTGACGAGACCTCCAGCGACCATAATCCCTCCTTTTCAGTCCGGTCTTCTCGCCCCACAATCCCCCTGGCTGCCTTTGAGATGGGGAACGCATCGGTATTTGCTCAGTGTCGGCTTATCGGCTTTGGTGGACGATCAAGCCGCTAGGGTGCGCCCTCAAGGTTGGGTGGTAACGAGAATGATACAGCGCAGACAAATATTATAATTCAATATTAATGCAATAGTTTTAGTTCTTTTTTTGTTTTCTTTTTATCATAGTAAGCAGTAGTATACATATGTGTAATGTATATATACTGTATATACATATACATATACATATACAGTAGAAGTTTATATACATTTTCACTATCTGTAAACAAACAAGGACAACTAACATCGTGTTCACTGTGCACTTGACTGAAACAGAATGGTACGGGATATGTAGAAAGAAGATCGTAGTGGGATACTGAAAATTCTAAATTGGTTTCTTTCAAAAGAATCACTGCAAATTTCATTCTGCAGAGGACGGAGAGGGAAGAAAACGGAGTGAAAATTATTTGAATTTGAATTTGTTTGATGAATGCAGAACAGATGAAGGCGAAAAACAAAACCAAAAATAAAAACCCTCTGAAAACTATCTTATTTCTGCTATGAATGGGATTTAATTATAGTTTGCTTACAATTATCAATCCTTACGATAAAATATTTTAAATTCTAATGAATCTAACCCACTTTGATACAAATCCTCTTTCTTTAGAAGAGTGTCACAATCGATTCCACTGGACCAGATAATCTCAAACTATTGATCCGTGGGTATTTCTGTCAGTCCATTGTTTTCATATCTAATTTCACGGTGGCTTTACGACAACAAGTTCAGCCGATATCGATTACGTATTTTAAAATCAAAGCAAGGCGAGCTGCATTTCCCCCCTCTCCTTTTCATAACACCGAACCCCCCCCTGCCGTCGTCTGGGACAACTGCAAACATTCCCTCGACTTGTTACACGAGGTTATTACAAAGCCATTACCTGTGGACCGGGAATGAATCCAAGGCAGAAGAGGACAACAAACATATTGGTTTTAATTTGTTTCGAGGCAGCAGAAAGCCTCAAGCCATCCACGGCGACAAGGGACAAATTACACTAAATTGATCAGAGTTGCAAAAACAAATAACGAAACAGAGTCGTAGCACAGTCAAGGTCCTACTTCAACCTCTGTTTTCAGTGTTTTAGAAATGCTTGAAATAGTTTATCGAACTGTGGTTTTATCAAACTTCAAGGCTTCAATTGAAACACTAAATATCAGTGGGATTTTATAGAAATTATTTTTTATCATGAATATTTATAACATGATATTATTTATATTATATTATTTTTAAAAGATATTTTACTAGTTAATGTGGTTTGAATTATAAAACTTATACTTTATTATTTAGATTTAGAATATGATTTACAAATAAAACAACTGACTACTTCGTTTCCAAGAACAGAATCTACTACAATGAATCACTTTATGTAAATTTGTAAATCAATTTGTTTTTATTCATGTAATCTATAGTGGACTCATTTTAACCATCAGTGCATATTTTAAATTATCTGTATAAACTTGGATGTTGTTATGTCATCTGATTATTGTAGAAGGTTTTCTTTACAAGATTATTGTTGGAAATTATGACAGGAGATGTAAATAATGTCATCAGCAACTCCTATGTTTTAAATACATAGATAATATTAATATATCAAGGAAATTAAAGGAAGAGTAGCTTCCATTATATGCGAGCAGATTTCTTTATTTCGCTAAATAAACTTTGATTTTTACTAAGTTCCTGTCTCATAATAATAAAATTAGAAATAAATGTACATCTTCATATCTGACCTGAAACATTAACGAAAGAAATAGTTCATAGTAAGCTTATTATATGACAGTTGCATTTTACGTTTCAATTCTACTCACGCGCCAGTTACCATGCCTCAGTGCTCTCTGTAGTGAAGGGAAACTCGACTGCCAGAGAGAGTGGCTAGAATGGGCAGGCCTGCGTCAATTAGCCGCTCTACCGAATATATTATTATTATTATTACACTTATACGAAGGGTGTTGTGGTCTTTTTTTTTTCAAGTGTTGAAATACGGTGATGAACTATTTTTTGTGCGTGTGTGATGCTCTTCTTAACCTTTAATGTAATCAAAGCCGTCAATTTTCAACTTAACTGTAGGTTGACGAAGGGCAAATATAATCCATGCTGTTGCCCACGGTGTTCAGCTTAATAAAGAGATATGTGCTCAGTGATTGTGATCATCAATGATTATTATTCAATCCCTAGGAATCCAAAGAAAACGAAGGACAAACTTTAGATAGGAAAAACACACACACACACACACCATACATTCAATTTAGTTTGGAAAGCAATTTTCCTTCCTCAATCATATTCAAATAAACACATAACTTATACTTAAAATTATACAATAATAACATTTCCATTATTTGTAATACGGATTAACTTGCTCCTATGTTTTTTTAAAGAATACTAGGCCATCCCCTTGTCTCCCCTTGGTAAGTATGAGATAATCCAAGAAGAATCGATTCCAAGCGATTATGGCAAAAAATGATATTTTCTTCCTTTTTGAATGAACTCATCATTTGATAGCGCCCGAAAAAATAGAATAAAAGTAAGATTGGATATTGGGGGATCAGAAGTAGTTCAATAGTTAGCGTTCCTGACTGCGAGGACGAAGGTCCTCGGTTCGAATCCCATTCAAGACGAAAAAAAAAGAAAATCTTATAATCTGACTTTCTTAGCAAGGGAAACTAATAATTAACAATTGCGCCGGACAGACAGACAGAGAAATAAAAGATTTTAGTAGCGTAGATTAACTGTAATATTTCCACCTATTAATGTATGATTATTTTAACATTTTAAATATTAACAATTGAAAATTCTTTATAGTTATATCAATTTATCTGAATAACTGCAACAAGTTTAAAAACAAAATATTAATTTAAATGAAATTTTAATTTTAAGGCTTCAACAAAGAATATTCTTAATCTTTTAATTTAAGAAAATTTAAGAGAATTGAAAATAAGATAGTTAACGACCGTGAATCTTAACTAAAATAGTTATCTTGAATGTCTACCTTTAGAAATCCCAGAATGTTCTAACTAAAATACTAAATATGAGTCACTCATTGTCCTTGGATTTTAGTGACCATTGAGAGCTTTACAGTCAAGAGATATTAAAAACATACAGATATCCATCTGTTAAATAAAATTTAATGAAAAAAAGCTTGAAATATGAACTATTTACAGTATATATTATTTATAAAAATTCCTTGTTAACAGGAATCTTTAGCAGTAATATATCTTAACCTCTTTCCTAAAATTCCAGACAAACTTTTTCACCCCTTTCTGGGAGGGCGGAATTGATCCACCCCCTAATTTGGTCTTTGCTATTTTCCTTCCTGCAAGGATATTCACCCCTTTTTAACCCCTTTTTCTGTTTTGTACATCCATTAGGATGACCTAGACACAAGCAAAGACTGAAGCCAAAAAAAAAAGTATATATAGCTATACATATATTACTGAATAGAAAAGTAAGTTATTTTCTATTTTGAAAATTCATTTTTGTTACCGTAACAGATCACAAATGAACCTTTTTTTTCCTGCAGAAACTCTGCGAAGTAATGTTAATTTTATTTAGTGGAGGAAATAATTACAGTTTATTGCCGTGTTTTTACTGTTTTTACAAGAGAACTTATTGCAAAATTTACTAGAATAGGAAAATTTAATTGCTACAAACCAGTTCGACATTATTTTAGATTTCTCTCAGCTGATTACAGACGCACCATCTAATTTAGTTGTCCGAAATAATTATATGTTTGTTTATGTAAATGCTTGTAGCTACAACGTTGATGAAAAGTCAAAATCTTTTCCATCTCGAGTAGATGCCAATTTGCTTTCTCCGATTTCTCGTCAAATGTAAGTTTTTCTGACTTGTAAAATTTAAAACTATCGTTGTAATTTCATTCGATATTTGTTAAATAAACAAAGCAATCTTAATAAAATAAAATAACAATATAATTTCATCATATCTCATGCATAATGCTATATCGCTAGAGTTTTTTATTAACAATTGTTAGACATTCTTACAAACTGATTAAAAAGAAATAATAGCCTCTTAATAATAAGAGGCTGCTTTCTATGTTCAATTTTGGTTTGCTTTTCAGCTCATTTCAATGGTTTTAGCTGTAATCTGTCTGTGAACGATAATACAAGACTGGGTCGTTGGGTGGTCATTGGTTAATGGGAACCATCAATAAAAGTTACGAGCTGCAAAACTGATAAAAACACTCGATACAGAAATGGCGAAAGGAAACCAGTTGTGTAAATTTTCATTTGTTGGTTTGAAGGGGTTTTGGTTCTAAGGCATTCAATGGAATGAAGATTTTATTTGGTCTTTAAAGAGATCTCCTTTCTCAGAGGTAAATAATAAAGAAAAAATTATTATCTTATTAAGAACGTTGATAGAAGTATAAGTTCTTTTTTAGAAACTGTAAATAAATATTGAATTCTTTCTCTTTCTTTAATAAACTTCAGTTAACTTATACTAACAGTTTTTGCTGGAAAAAGTTTCTTATACAGATTACTAGATGTCAAGATGAATCATGAAAATTCGAAAATTAATTATCTTGCAGCATATTTAAAAGCTCAAACAGATATCTTTAGTTTTCTGTCACACTTGTAATTAGATATAGCGTATCTTGGAGCCTTTTCTATGTAAACTAGAAGGCAGTAAGATATTTGATTATTTGGCGATCATGATTTGCGTTTTCTAGCGATGAGGTGTCAAAGAACAATTTCTCGTGTTCTCGTAATCAAGTCTCTTGGCAGTGTTTTGTTTTTGGTGGTGGCAATGAGTTGCATTTCGCAAACTACTACTCGACATGAGTTCAAGCCCTCCCGAGTCGTTTTCTGTTAAGGTGAGAGGCCTTCAGATTGCTAATGAACTTTCTGCTCAATCGCAGGTGTTTCACTTTGCCAAAAGAGAACGAGGAAGGCAGCAATAATTAAGCAGGTTAATCATAAATCCCACAGAGGATATTTTTATATCGTTTTAACAGATCCTTTGGTAAATAAAAAGACAACAGGAAAGCAAAGGAAGGGAAAAAACTATTTTACTTATTATTATTGTTGTTGTTGCTATAATTTATTGGCAAATGAATTATAAAATAATTCCAAGAGAAAACAACGCAGTAACAAACCAGAATTAAATTTGACAAGAAGTAAGATCTTTTTTCCAATAATCTATTCTGTTTGTAACTAGCATAATTGACGAACTTGAAGACTCTTTTTGTTTTGCTTTTTTGCCTTATATGCGTTTTATTTTTCCATATAATTTGCTTTTAAATAGGTCTTCGTCGAAGTTAAAAACAGAAAATAAAGCTGAATTGAAATTTATCTAATGATTCATTTTAACACACACCACTGAATGCACTGAACTTTTGACCCAAAGAATCGAATAAAGATTTTTCTATCAGAAAAAGAAAAGAAAAGAAAAAAAAAAGGTTGAAGAAAAAAAACAAAACAAAAAAAACTGAGAAAATTAACCCAAGTAGTGCGTGAGTATTTCTCTTTAATTTTTGCGAAATAGAGGACAAAACGTAAGCTAAATGATCCGTGAAACTTTGTGTTGACTGCGATTTTCTGCTGTTCTATAGGAATTTGAGGTAAACGAGATCGATAATCGATCTACGGATATTTTTTATCACAATCAATCAACTATTATTTATTCCCTCATTCAAAGAGATTTGTTTTATTCTAAGATGTAAAATAATTTTCTTGGGATGACATTTTTCAATACGTCACAATGTTTTTCGTTGTCGATTTGTCATAGAATGCTGAGTCACTGCAATCATCAAACTTTGTTTACAATGAGGACTTAAATAAAACAACGATAGGAAACAACTGAAATTAATTTAAGAATCAAATCAAATACTATACAGCAACCAATTCTTGTAAATTTTATCTTGAAACTGGTCTAAAGATTTTGATGAAATGGGATGAATCTAATGTTTTCGGGAGCGAGAAAACGATTTAGCTAGGTCTCGATTTCGGAAAAACTCATTTAGGGGAAACTGATTGACCTGGTTATTATCTACAGGTTATTATCTATAGTGTTGTTACACTATTTTCGTTATATTTTATTCGTAATAAATTCGTGTTCTGTGCATTTTTGCGTGAATAAAAATACTAATTTTATTTTTATCTGTAATAATGTAATAATTTTACTTAACAAAATTTTTAAAACTTTTTCCTTTCAATGTCGCTTGTATTCACTGATGAGCTGTCCATTTCCCCAAAAAGGGTTAAATAACCAGTGACTCTTACTTGATTTTCGTTTTATTTTTACCAAGCAAAGCTCGGTCTGTCAGATACTTAAGATTTAAAAGACTTAAACAACATTTTTGTTTTAAAAAATTAAAAAAAAATCATTAATTGATTTTAATGAATGACTGTACAAATAAAATGCAAACATAAAAAACAACTGTGGATAGGAAATAAGGATAAATTATCTTTCAAATGTTATCTTTTTCCTCTTTCTTTTTATATAAAGCTTATATGACTTATTCCATAACATTGTTTGCTGACTTCGAAAAGACTGTTGGGTGGTCGGTAAATAAGCTATGGACTGAAAGAGACGGAGAAGAATAAAACTACGGCTTCCCGGAAACCAAACAAGAAAGACATGGGGAAACAGCATTCAAATGCGGACGACGCTTTCAAACAGTATTGCTATACAAAAGAAGTAAGCGCTGCTATAAGGTCCTTTTTCTCCTTATTTATTAAAGGTTTGCTAACGTCAATGCACTGCCATTAGGCTTCTAAAATAGATTTAGTAAATAAAAACTGTTATTTACGTGAATTGCCTCTAGAAAATAAAAGTGTAAATCGAGCTTATTCTTTTTTTTTTCCCCCTACATACAAAGATATATTTTTAATTTTATGAGTCCAAAGGTTGTTTGTTTGTTAATAAATTAAGTTCAAAACCCAATTACATTCTCCTGTCCGATATTTCAATCACTTTAATCTATGTAGTTACTTTGTTTCTAAGTATGCCATTTATTTAGTAAGTGATTACACACTAATAATTTCGGACAATGCCATTCGACCCAGGCCAGAAAAGCACAGATAATTCCTCCTTTAGCCCCAAATTAAAACACAACATTGTATATATAAAAGTAAATACTCAGTAATTATGACTAAAATAGAGGGGGAAAATAATAATAATACAAATGTTTTCAAGCAACTTATTTTGAAAGAAAGTTTGCCTTTCGCTGTCAATTGATGCATAATCCTGTAACGAATTAAACTCAGCCTGCATTAAAAATCCAACGAATAATTAAGGAGTCAGTGATTTGATGTCAGTGACTTGAAGATTTTTAAAAGAGCTTTTTTTTATGTATGTTTATGCTGATTATACGCTTAAATTTAAACGAACCATAAAATATATGATATTCTACAGAAAACATTCTTCCTCCTGCAATTAAAAACCATTTTAACTATTAATTGGAAATTCTTTTCAAATCGCCTTCGATGAAACAGAAAAACAATTTGAATTTTTATAATTAGTTTATCTTGAAGTTTTACATAAATACCTTCCAAACCAAAACAAACAAAAAAAGTTTTCAAAGAAAAATAATAATAAAAAAAATAATAAAATTAAAAAAAAACTGGTTAAAGAAATTCTATTATGACTATGCAAAAAGGGTTAAATGGCAAATTTGAAAGGATATTTTTTTATAAGGTAATATTTCGTATATATTAACTTATGTACGTAAAACCGAAAGGCTTTTTGGAGCGGTATCGTAGTACCACTGGAATATCCTTAGAAAAACCAATCACAATAAAAGAAACAGTAGCCTAGAGACCTCCACAGGAACACCACGAACTCAGACCTTCCCACAAAGTGTGGTTAATTGAAACTTGGTCTGTTGCTGCAGAAGTCGACAGTTCCCGCTGGGTTCTGATTCTTGCTGTCTGTTTCCCTGTTCCTGTATTGGAGAGGTGAAGGTGCAATCCTATAGCCCGTAATCTCGCTCCGATCGAGGTTATACGAGACTGATTTTCAGGCGCGTAACCCGATCTGAGGGTGAGGATCTCTTGCCTCCCAGGTGGGTGTGCTTTCACCAGGTGTAGGAGAGCTAGTGGTACCTCTGGTCGCAAGCCAAACACAAGGAGTCTAGATATACCACACGTCTAATCACAGCCGAAATTTTTCTTGGAACATTTACATAACATAAATCAACAATAAATAATCAATGCTATAAATATTA
The DNA here is from genome assembly GCA_023159025.1 of Thereuonema tuberculata. Classification (NCBI taxonomy): domain Eukaryota; kingdom Metazoa; phylum Arthropoda; class Chilopoda; order Scutigeromorpha; family Scutigeridae; genus Thereuonema; species Thereuonema tuberculata. The sequence goes on along the minus strand of JAFIDM010123683.1, from coordinate 38,000 downwards.
TTAAGCATTTCATAAAATAGCTTACTTATTATGGTTAAATCGACATAAATTAGCTTACAGCATAGAGTTAGTAGAATACCATACTGAGATTCTACCCTGTTAGCAATTATCTGATCCCAAACCGACAAATTATTCAAAGGTTAATATGTTAAAATGGCTGGAAAACAAAAGGAATCCTTACCTTCAGATGATTCGCATGTGTTTTCCAAATATGACTTTGATTTCCGGTTGAAAGCCTTGTTTCCTAAAAGGGAAAAGGCTCTATGTAAAAGACCTTTCAGTGAACTTCCTCAGATGCCAAAGGGAAGGTTTGTTATGCGTTATTGTTATTCATTGCAGGAAACAAAATAACATTGTTTTTTTAATTATTATTGAGCAGGTTTTTATCCCTAAAACTGAACTGAAAGCAGCAAACATTTAGAATACACAGATTTTTCACCTTCTTTATTGACATCATGTATTGAATATCTGCTAAATCAGTAAATATAGCCTACAAAGAGAATCGCTTACTAAATATAGTATTTAACAAAATCTTAACAAATTCTAAAATGAATTATAAAGTGCTTTACGTAGTTTTACAAAACCAACTGCATCAGTTATGTTAACATTGGAACAATATAATATTGTGATAAAGGAACGAAAATTACATTTTTTAAAGAAAAATGTTGACAAATTAAATTCTCTTATATTAGACTAACAAAAAGAAGCCCTTAAAACTCTTTTTTTCCCCTTCTAGTAATCCAGGAATCTCAAATGTAATTTGGATTTTGTTCCCTTCTCTCTTAAACCGTGAAATCATTAATTTCATCTAAGATAAATTAAGTGGTGCAGAAATTATGAAGAATATATCAAAAGCACTTCCGCGTAATTATGTGAGTGCAGCCATTCGTATATATTCTTAAATTTTTTTGAAAATGGAAAAAAAAAAAATTAAATATTATATCCTTTGATATAAATGCTTCAAAAGCCCAACAACGTTCCGCTTTGAACATTGTAATTATTAATTGATTTTTCTGTTTAAATAGGTCAAAAACTAAATGATTGAAGACCAAAAATTTTAAAATTACTTTATAAAAAAATAACAATAATCATGATTATATTTAATTACTCGATTAGGCTTCAAATGTTCTTTGCAATTATTTTCTGATTCCTTAATACAAAAAATTCCTGTTTTCATTTGAGTTCTATCTGTGGATCATAGAAATCTAACACTGATGAATCTCTATTGATGTTTATTTTTATTTGGTGGCTGCAACAATGTATAGTGATAATTAACATTCATTGCAATTCAATAGAAGGAAAACATGTCATCTTTAACCACCTACAATGGTCTAAACAAATCTGAGGTGGACTTGTAATCAGACAGGGTAATTCTGAGGGAAGAATAAAATATAGGTAATTGGCTTATTTAATTTCTTTTATTTTATTTTTTTAATTTAAAAAGTCCGACTTTTTTTAAAAATGGTAATAGTTCCTATTTTTTGACTTTGGGTTTCTGCTTAAAAGAAACTAAACTTTTTTAGATGACATTTTTCTTTTATTTTCAGTTGTTCCTCTAATCGATTTCGTATAATTTGAAATTTACTTTTGAAATTAAAATCCGCTATTTCATATCCTCTAAAACTAATCCTCTAATAAATTATTTTATATATCAATTTACTAAAATTATTGATAAAAAAATTAAATAAACAAATGTTAATTTTTCTTTATTTTTCTGAACTTTTAATAATTAAATACTAAATTACGTTTTGTAAATGAGAAATTGTATTTAAAAAAGTTAACTTCATTATTAAAAAATAAAATGAAGTAAGAAAAAAGTTGAGATTGGTCTGATAATACTTAATCAACAATTCCAAAATTATAATTAGTTCTATTACGAAAGCATTTTCAATTACTGCTATTTATTTTGTTACCAATGGACTGATTCTACTACCAGTAAAAGTGGTCCAGCACACTTGTTAATGTACAACAACGAAAAGAGACCGAAACAAGCAAAAAAAGTGACTAGTATCCAAGATGGCGGCGGCTATTATATACCGTGATGAATCATGCACTTCCTGTGCAGCAAATTATGATTAATTCTGTAATGATTTACAGGAAAGATATTAAGCTTGAAGACCTTGGTAGACTAAAAGAACCTAAGTTAACAAAACAAAAGAGATAAAAAACAAACTGATTCCACTATAATAAAATAATAATATGGTCGAATTTAATTATATGTAAACATCTTATCTCTCTTATTTTTTTACTTCATTGTATGGAATGTTGTGTTGAAAGTTTACAATTACAACTCTGTAATGAAATTATGATAAATTACATTAAAAGCGGCACTGGAAGAAAAATAGCTTACGAATTAAAAGAAAAAAAAAATCTATATTTGCTACGGTCAGTCCCAAGATATTACCTAATAATTGATTGTTATTTAACTTAAGTATAGCATCGTTCGAAGGCTTTCAAGCATAAATAAATTTCATCTTTATAGACAGAGCAATATTTTCAAAGTTATTATTTAGTCAATTGGTGTTTGTTTTGTTTTTTTTGAAGTGACGTAAGTGAAAATGATTGATAATAAACGAATGCTATTAATAATAGCAAAAAAGTCCAGATTCATTGTCTTCACTTAATTTCAGATAAAAAGAAAAAAGTATTCTGACTTTGCCTCTCCTTCTTAAGTTTAATCAGATCAGCCTCTAATATTTTATGTGCTCTGAAATTATCATATGAGGTTTCATCAATAGATTTATTTGCCTTTGGATAAGAGTTTTTAAGAAATGAAGGAGATTAGTTTCATTGAAATTGTTCTTCAATTAAGCTCAAGTTCATCAATACGGAGAGTTGGTTTTGAGGCGTTCAACTACAACAAGTCTCTTATTGTCATCAATGTGGGTTAACTGCATTGGGATTTACGACGACAAAAAGGAGGTTTTGGTCATTTTTTCAACGCTTCGTTGATGATGACATTCTGACCTCTCAAATACAAGTAGCCAAGAACAATTGAAATAGAGAGAAAAAAATAGACCTATTCTTTCCTTAGCATCTTATAAAATAACAAATATAGAACGTTAAGAGCTTTTATCTCAAAGACAAAGATTTAGAAAATATATATTCTAGATAATTGGAAACTAATTAGAACTTTTATTTCTTAGGATCAAAGACAGCGATTTTCTTTGGTCCTTGGAATAAAATCAATATTGCAACTTATTAGGAAAGGTTACAGTTTGTATTATCGTCAGACAGTCTCAAGGAGTTCGAAACAGAAAGGATAATTACATTGGTTTTATTTTCGAAGAATTAATTAAAAGTCTGATTAAAGACGTTAAAAATATTTTCATTACAAAAGCACTTGGTCTTTAATCATTATTTATTGAATTTTCTTAAAGGCAAATTGAATGATTAAATTTAGAAATACTTAGTTATTTAATGTGTCTCCTTTTTTTTACCTTGTCATTACGTTGCCACCATTGCCTCAGGTAAATGATTTCCGGAACAGCTAATTGTGATTATATTAATGTTGAATATTCAGAACTTTTATTAGAGCATTATATTTAACTAAGCGAATCTATTAACAAGTAATTTACAATTCCCTGGTTATGATACTTTAAAATTACTGCTTAGGAATTCTGAAATTCAGTCGAACTGAGATCTTTCACCTTTCTTTAATGGAACAACAAATTGAACAACGTGGTCTAACTATCTTCAGTGGAATAATCAGTGAAGGAGGTTAATTGCTCTTTTTAATTTGAAGAATATCGTAGAACCTTACAATGGTTGATTACGACTGATACCAGTTGGATTCTAGTCATTTATTTTAGTCTACTTTCAGAGCAATTACGCCAATTAAGTTAATCATTGCAGATCTCTAATATCAATTGGAATCTAGTTTAGGGACTTCTGGATGAGTTAATAGCTCGATAAAGTTCGGAATGCTTCGCGCAATAACCGATTAAGAATCGGCAATAATCGGTATTCGTCGGCAATCGCTGATTAGCTATGGAAATAGGACTGAGGTGGCCCAACCGACCACGACCCACAAGCCCATAAACAAATTACGAAGCCTGACACCTGGCGGCAGGGGAAGTGAATAGAGGCTCATTACGCAAACGAGGCAGGAGCAGGAGAGTTATATTGGCTTTAGTTGCTCTTTTTTTTCTAAATCTTCACCGCCTTCTAATAGTTGCATGTATGGAAGTGACTTAATGCCATTTCTTATTAGCAAATACTTCCTCTAGGCTATTATTTTTAAAGGAAATGTGAGATTAGACAGAACTAGGAAAAAAAAAAGTAGCAGCCAAAAGAATAAGTTGAATTTATTTATTTAAAATAAAAAGTTTACTGTAATTAAAATTGATCAAGTTATTTAGGAGGAAAGCAAACATTTTCTGAGCTTCGTCTGTGATTTATTCATTTATACTTCTTTTATTATAACAATTTCACTATTTACTTTTTAATTTGAACCTTTTGTGATTGCTATTAAAATTGCTGATTGTTAACAATATTCTGGACAATTCTGTTCAGAATCTCTGCATTAAAAAAAAAAAAAAATACGAGATGAAATTTTGATTTTCAGGATCTCCCTCTAGAAAACAGGCTTCGTTAAAAGGAAAGGGGGGGGGGGGATTTATAGTGAAAATGTCAGAGACTATTAGCGAACACAAAGGAAAAAATCATAAATTAACACTAGATTTTCCTAAATAACAGATATTTCATTAGCATTTGTTAATGCACCCATTAGGAATAGTATTTAGTTATTTCAGTTTCTGAAATAAATGATATTCGACGTCCAAGACATCAATGGAATGGAAATATAAACAAACAGTGTAACGAACTAGAAATTAAAATGGAAGAAATAGGAGTAACTTACATCTTGCTAATATAAAACCGATTGTAATTTTATACACGATTTCGATATTTCCTTTTTAAAATCCTCGAAATTATAAAATCCTATCAAAAGAATCTAAAAGCCCTTGGCTGTTGTAAGATTCATCAAGTAAACGGAAACGAAACATTAACATAATAAACTGATTAGATATTTTAAATACGTTAAATATACATTTTAGATTTCACACTTTACACATTAATATTAGAATAGAAAGCTACACGAAATTCTGACATTAATAAATTACAGTAAAATAATGTCATCTAATTAAGAACAAAACAAGGCAATTCCTATTCAAACTATTAATATTAATTAATATTAATATTGTTAACAAAAAAAAAAATCAATTGCGAGTTCTTAGTTGCGCCGCAGTGACCTATAAGATCGCAATGGAAGAGTGGCCGATCGCTGTATCCTCGTGGCGTCGGGACAGCGCTCGCAAGAAAAACCGGCCCTGGACAATACCCGATGACGGGGAGCTGGAAATTAATTTGATTATTCTTGCCAGTGGAGTTTTAGTCCCTGAGGGAAGGGGTCGCTGCAAAACAGAACATTTCCCGCCCACTTTTGGCTTGAGGAGAATTTGGGCTTGTGGATTTACATTGAGAAGGCCCGTGTTGCTAAAGAAAGCACGTCTGAGTTCAGAAAAAGAAAACCCATCTCGTATAAAGGTACTTAAAAAAAAAAAAATGCACGAATTTAATTCTTAATTATGATAATTATTGTGGAAACATTTTGAAATCAATAAAGAAAAAACATAAACGAAAATTTCTAGACGTCATCATAGACTTAATCATGAACATAGCTATTAAATTATTATTTTTTTTGATAAAACAGTTAGAGAAATACTGAAATATAGAAAAGTATTTTATAACAAATAAAACAGATTTCAATTTTCTTTCTTTTCTTTTTTTCTTTTCCATCCTCCCACTTTTTATCCAGGATTTTTTTTTTCTTCTATAGTTTATCAGATTATGTTACAATTAGGAAGAAAAGTACATTTTTTTGCGTTTAATATGAATTCAAAAGCGTTTTTTTTAAGCAATTACTGTTCATGATTTGACTTTATTGCATTGAAAGGCCTAATTTAACAGCAGTTTGAGTTTCCAATTATAAACTTTCAAGATTGGTTGTGAGATACAGAACGATAGTATTTGCACAACTTAACATATATTTAGGGGAAAAAAATATCAGAAGATTACTTTACTTTTTTTTATATTTTTTACTAATAGGTTTTCTCTCTTAATGATATTCGATCGCATTTTATTGGTTTTAATGCTTAACCTTGGCTAATACCCGTTTGGATGTAATCTAGTCCTGAGATAAAGCGTTTCCAATAGAAAAAATATCTATCAATAAGAAGGGTGTGGATCTAAGTCAGTCTGTGATAGCCTGCAGCCTTTGGAATCTCCTATTACAAGGCGTAGTCCAGCTTAGCTACTTAGAGAGAACCAGCGTTTGGAGAAATTGCTCTCGGGATATTGCATAGAGATATGGCTAGATTAATTAGGAGGTCATGTCGAAGAGGAAGTAGTTCGTTCATTTTTGGTCTTAAACATCACCGCAAACAGATTCATTAGAAAGTAAATTATTGAATTTTCATGCTTCATTTCCTTCACTTGCCAATTGTAATGTCTGCTGCCACAATTGATAAAAACACCAAACAAACCATGGACTCATTCGGAGTTATTTACTGCGACATGTTACTTATTACATTTTTTTTTTTTGCCAAAATTTATTTCAATTGATGATGTTTTTAATCTACTTTTCATAGAAACAGTTTCAAGAAGGAATACGTTTCATTTATTTTTTTATTTTTAACGTATTATTAAGGTATTAAATTCTTCCAATTTCCTAATTAGAATTATGCCTAATTCAATACGACTTTTTTTTTGTTGTTGTTGTGCTTGAAGAAGCTTCATATGCTTTTAATGCTAAAAAACTTCAGGCATTTAAAAAAATATATATTTGAATATATTCCTCGGGTGGTTTTGTATTTTAATATTTCAATTCTATTTTTTTAATGTTTTCGCTTCAAGTTTTTAATTATTTAATAATTGCATACCCATTAAATCCTTCCTTAATAATATACAATTGCCAACATTGAAGTCTGACAATAACTGATGCAATGTCTCAAAAGCCTCAAAGTTATAAAACACTGCAATAATGAACTTTAAAGAATCAAACAAGCAGAAAGGAAGTTAAAGAAGAAATTACTTTCTTTAGTCTCTGAAATACTAGTTTTACAATCAATATTGACTTCAAATGTATAAAGCGACAAAGTTCTCTACAATAGATTCATTAAGAATGTCGTTATTTTGAAGGCATTAGGTTTTTCCTTAAACATTTACTATTTCGTCTTTAAACTCCATCCAATGGCTTTGTGCGTTTGAAAAGAAACAGAGCTTTATGTTGGACTGAATGGCTTCAAGTCCAGTTTGAACCAACCAATAAATCACTGAACTGAACCTTTGCTTTTATTGTTATTTTCAATCTAACAGACACTGATTTGATTTCTCAGAAGAATCCTATTTATCTACAATAAAGAGGATGATAATTGAGCTCCTAATCCAGACTCTCTACATCCTCGTGATTTACCGATTTTTTTCCCCCGCTGATCCGTTCAATTAGTCTGCTTTCAGGGGCACGATTCTCTAACCCTAAGGATACAGCTACAGCGTTTTCACCTTGACGACCTTCCTGCGGAAATCCGGGAGTTAGAATAAATGCCAATAGACGGAGCTTCTAACGGCAGCCATCTTGAATTCAGGAAATCAAAAAACTAATAACTTTGTTTATTAAAAATATCAAAACCGTGTTTAAATTGATGTAGAATAATGTAAAAGGGCATTGGAGAAAATATGGTAGCTTCAGAAAATAAATTAATAATAAATAAATAAGACAAGACCGAGGAATTCGTAAAAACAAAATTTGTTATAAAAGTGAAGCAGTGATTTTTTTTAATTTTTTTTTTGATTTTATTATCGTTCTTTAATAAGAGAAAATGCTATAAAAAAAAACTTCAAATTTTTGTCTATCCATTGAAAAAAGATTAAAATATTTTATTATCCTTCAAACATCAACAGAAAAATTGATGATCGTCAGCCAACCTGGCTAACCTCGCTAATATAGATGACAAAATGTGATCGTATCGTTCTTTTCTTAATTATTAGTAAGAAACCAGGAACTTTTATTTGACTTTTTTTTTCTTAGCTAAATTATTCAGTAAATTTATATTCCCACTATTTGTAACAGAATGAATGGATGTTTCTTTCCACTCATCCAAGACAACCTCAAAAAGCTAGATAGGGGTAGGTGGGAAGGGTAAATAGAAGGGGAAGGAAAATGATAGAAAGGGGAGGAGTTATTGAGTCAACCAAGACCCCGGCTACTTCTTTTTTTTTTATTAATAACTTTTTTTTTTTTCATTGTTCGTTCTTTTTGCTTTCCTCATCACTTATTTTCGATTTCATTCATGAAGAAGTAAAAGAAAGAAAGAAAAAAAAAGTGGAAGCAACTTGATCTGATGACTCACGATCGAAGAGTTACGTTGAGAAGAGGATGATTTCGCACTTGCGCAAAGGTAACGAAGCTGCGATAGGCCTATGTACACAATGGATCGCTACTAATCATTGTTTTTACTTTGAAACCGAAGATTGAAGAGCGTTATGCTCAGTTTTATTTTTTTTTAATAGTTTTTTTTTTTCCTCCTTATTCTTTCTTCTTTTCCTTTCTTTTCTTTTCACTTCACACGTGTCCAACTGAAAACTGCACGGGCGGTGGAAGAATCTAGGTCGATCATTGTCTTCTTCCAGATAAACAACTGCTTCTTAAACCTTCGCCATTTGTAAAACGAGAAGTAAAAAGGTAAATTGTTCAGACGGAAACTCCGTCAAGACACATCCCAAGTCCGTTTATAAGAATAGATCACAATTAATTAAGCAACCATCAAGTTGTCTTAATATGTGCACTTGGCATCGTTTGCAGAAAACAAAATTTAGCAACAAAATCATTAAAAAAAAAAAAAACCTATCTTTCAAAACATTACATTTGTTCTATATACCAATGTTTCCTAACTGTCACTTCGCAACAATGTTCGTTCAAAAAATTATATCACTTTAAAAGCTACACGCATTTATTCTTTTGAATCAGGACCAAGATGGTTCTTTCTTTGAACGATTCAATCTATTTAGAATAAAGGAAAGAATCTTAAAACACTACAAATGTTAAGTTGAAATGTTTAAACGTGAGATTTGATATTCGGACACCAATCCTTCCATCTTCTGTCTATGTGTAAATTTCTTGTGTAAATGGAGGAAAGTAAATTGAAAAAAAAAGTTATTAAAAAAAAAATGAGGTTAAAACAATTTTATAAAGAAAAACTTGTCTCATTGGTCAAATATTGAGCAAAACTATCTACAACTATCGTAAGGTAGTCTCAGGCCATCAAACTTAATGACCTTGTATTAATCTATATTGAGCTTTTGTGAGTTTTTTATTGTATTTGACTGGGCATTAATTAGGCCTAACGCAATGAGCCTGTGTATGTGATCCTGTCATTAGCAATTCAGTTACTACTTTAATGACTGCAAATGGCCTTGCGGGGCTTCGGGTGGGCTTCGTTGTTTGTTTTTTTTTTTTTTTTTTGACAACCTCTTCAATAACCGGGTCCGAAATGCAGCGGAAATTGGACTATTAAGTAAAGGAAAGAGACGAAGTGATGAAGGAAGTAGATTAAAAATGCGAATACAGGACTAAAAGGTGTTCAGTAGCTAAAGGGTGAGAGAATATTAGTAGGAATTCAAATAAAGAAATATCTAACTAACAACATTCCAATCATTAAGGGAAAACTGTTAAAATACGATAAACTTTCTTAAAATAAGGAAACTACTTTTAAAAAAGTTTTTCCTTTTGCCTGATTCTCTAATGTCTGGGAAATATTAATATGACTTTAATTCATTACAAGATAATTTTATTCTTTGTATAATGAATATTTTAATTAATGATTGAAAAGCTTTCATCCAAAAAAAAAAAAAAGAAATCCTACTTGAAAGTTGGCTAATGAAAGAGTAAAGTAAAGAGTATTTTTCTCGAGAACTCAGCTGTTGGCTCCTTCTGTAATTCTTCTTGTGGTTGTCATTGTTAGCTAATGATTATTTTGAGCTGAAAATGATCATCAACAACTAAATCTAATGAACAACGTTAATATAAAGTATTTAAACTTGTGTAATCTATTAAATCTGAAGATTTGTATCTCTAATATCCTCTGGAATGCCATAAGAACAGAAACAATCGGAGTTAAAATTAGACACTGCGTCCTTTAATACGTACAAAGGATAAGAATTCTATTTGTTGATGAATCAAGAAAAATAAAAGCAAGGACAGGCCCTGAATCACTGATTCCCACGGCTGATTAATGATGATGATTAATGTGACTTAAATGACAAGTGTGGAAATGATAGCAACAGAATGAGGACAAAAGTGACACAAAATTAATTCCCTACTAATCAGAAGCTCGTTAGTTGTTGATATTCTAAATTGGAATCAAGGGTTAGTCCAATAATGATTACATATAGAAACTATAAGGGATTTAGGGGATGCTGCAATTTGATATTTTAAAATATAAACATTAGAATGTTTATATTTTAAAAAATATTTTTAAAGATTTCAAGCACCTTATTCAAAAGATTAAAGCTTCAGAGAGATTTAATGAAACATTATAATTTAAAAAATCTCTTTTGTTTAAAATAATAATATTAAAAAGAAACGAGAAGAACATATATTCTTGAATACAATATTTATTAAAAAGCTAAAACTACATTATAGATGGACGGTTTTAATCCGAAACTAATTTTTAAAAATTTTTTTATTGTTCATTTTTTTAATGCTGTGAATTTGCCAAATTTGAACTTAAAATAATAATAATAGCATAATAAAAACATAACTTTCAACTTCGAAAAACAATTTCCCTAATTCCATTATGATTGAAATAAATTAGTTGGAAAAATACTATTTAAAAAAAAAAAAGAAATGTTCAATTATTTGATTTGCTCTTACTTCTAGATAGCCAGTAATAATTGACAATATTTAAAATGAGAATGGGTATATTTTATAAAAGTTATGCTTCCTAATTGATGCAATCGGAATTCGCTTTTCTTTATTAATTCACCGACTGCAGACATTCCTAAGGCAGGAGCTTCTACTTTTCCCTCGGTCAGTTTATGTCAAGCCTAAATATTAGCTTTGCTCGGCATCCGTGCGACTTGCGACGTGCTGTGGTCGCAACAAAAGCAGTCCGGTCAGGGTAGAGGGAGGGAAGATGAAAAGCATATCCACACGCAGACTGGTCACAAAGGGCGAAGAAGAAAGAGGAGAAAGCAAAAGAACTGGCCGCGAAGAGGGGAGAGCAGCCTTTAAAGAAAGTACATAGACAGCGCCTATACGGGTTGAGAAAGCGCCCGGTAACGGTGTGTAATTTGTTTTGAGTCTTTCACTTTAGGGCCAGTCTCTGTTCTCTGCTACATTGTGTCTCTATACGAAGTTTCTTCCGTGAATGGGGCGATATTGGCATAGGAGGAGGACACCAGGGAGATTTAATACCACTGGATCACGATTCACAACGACCTATGACTATAATACTGGCTTGCCTTTGGTCGATCGATTCGAGCTATGTTAATACTAGAGGGGTGATGCGTCAAGGGGGCGAAAGGGGGAGGCGTTTTTGTCGGAGAGGGAAAAACCAGGACGCAGAAAAGGATCCCAGGAGGACTGTGCCTCTCGTGCAAGCGTTTGCCTGAGTGAGCATGGATAGAGAAGCAGCACGCGCACGGTTGTTCCTGATAGAATTTCATTAACTGCATCAATTGACAACCACTGCTCTAAAATACTTCTTACAGCCTCAAATGACTACATCGATAACAGAAATCAAATGGATCTCCTCAAATTTCCCTGCAAAATTACCATTTCCTTTGTCTGTGATTCTTAAAAAATAATTTTGAATTTAAAACATACTTTTTGTTTTTTCTATTTTTTAAGGAAACCTATGTTACAAGTAATATTACTAAGAATTTCTTAAAAAAAAAAAGAGTTTTTTTTTTTTTAAGTTCCACTGAATATTGTCCCATATAGGTACGTTTTTACTATTCAATAATTTAATATTTCTTTGAATGAATCATTTCATTTAGAATTTCGCTTCCAACATATTTGACAAATCTTTTGCCTGAATTACTTTTTTTCCCCACTAATTAAATTAAAACTTCAGGAAATCATTTCTCTCTAAAATAAAATATTTTATTCTTTATTCGCTTTGAATTGAAAAGTAGTTAGAAGCAGGAGTTTTCAAGAATTCGTAAAACCAAATTAAATAAAAAAAAAAAAGGAAACCTTAAATTGACAGTTTACGAAAACAAACCTGTAGTATAATAACAATTCTGAGAGTAAAATGCATAAACTGCCTTAAAATATTAAGAAGTTAAAATTCAGATTTCAAAAATAGTTACAACTTTTTTTTTTTTAACCAGGTGATTTAACAATTTTAATAAAGCAAAAAGACCTGTTTTCAAAAAGAATTTAAAAAAAAAACAATAAAAACTTGAAATCCAAATGTTTTTAACTTTTTTTTTTTTTTCTTGTAACTCAGTTCTGCAGAAAGTTTTTCCCTTGAGTCAATACAAAATCCAAACAGAGCGTTCTTGAAAAAGACTGTGAACTTTGTGAGGAGCGACGTCAAGTTGGGGGAAACATGTTTTAATGAAAGTCATTTCGACGAATATAAAATTTCTAGGTGACAATGGCCCTGAGGTTGGAACCAGATACGAGAAAAAAAACAGGAAAGGATGGAATTTTACCTCAGGGAGAGGAATAACTTTCATCGAAGGTTTTGAGAACCTCTTGCAGTCAATTGGATGAAATGTGACATATCAGACTGTTCCAATAATAACATAGTAGATTTACATTTTACTCATTGATTTCATTTCACGATCTTTTCTTCTGTACTAACAAATGTCAAAAAAACAAAATATTAAACTAATATATTTTTTTTTTTTATTCTAGAAGTCAAGCAAATCCTGATTACACAAAGAAATTACTATTTTCCAAGTTCAATTATTTTAAGCTTGTGTGTAGGCCGATCTATTAATTACATATATCAGCACCCATAAATATTTATTCAATTATTTTATTATTATTATTTTTTACTTATTTTTAGAAATATTTTACTTTTTTAAGAAATATTATTTAGGACTCCGTTTGTTAAAATTAATAATAATAATATTAATTTTTAATAATAAAGTTATTTTAAAGTTTAAAGTGAGTAATGCTCTATAAGAGTTTGTTTTCTTAAATGCTTATTACAAAAATATGGAAACTTCTTATTTCAGTATCAAAATGCAAAGAGGATAAATTCAGTAGATTTAACTTAGAATAGATATTAATCAAAGAATCACTGGACTTAATGATTCGGTCACAGTTAATGTCTGATTTTGTAAAGACTCCATTTACTTTAACATTGTCACTAGTTTTTTTTTTTATTGCTAAGTATTTAGAATGCTACAGCGTTTTTCTGATACTGGCATCTTACATAGTTTTTGTCTGTGAGATTTGATGGTAATTTGATGTTAAAGACATTCCTTGAGACATTCATTCAGAATTATCGTTAAGTGAAAAATGAAATGATTTTCCTGTGAATTAAAGACAAAAAACAAGACTCCGAAGCACCGTTACTTAGCATAAATGTTTCTTATGAAACCGGTAACTCATGAAAAATTCATCATCAACTATTCCATTCTCAATTTCATATCTCATTCTAAATTTCAATCCTGAGAACACACACAGGCATTAAAAAAAGGGTGAAAAGGAAGAAAGAAGGATAAAAAAAAGAGTGAGAGAGAGAATATTATTGCCTAGGGAGAGTCAAGGTGACAGTCAAGGCGTGAGAACATCCAAAACAAATGGAGTAAAGCCAAGACTGGCTCTGGGCTAAAGTAAGACTATAGGGCTATTACGACAATCAATTGCTAGAGAAGATGGCGTCAGTTAAGCATCGCTTGTTTACATTAACATCAGACTTTTTTTTTTTCAGTGTAAATGATTTCCTGTTTGTTTGCAGAATCCATACATCAAATAAATTAATTTTTATATTGGAAGATTGTAACTTCCTTAAGTTTTACTTAAAACGAATAGCAAAAATCAAGGAGATATTAACCTATCAATAGAAATGCAGTGATAGAAACAAATGAATGTAAAAGCTTAAATTTCAGATAGACACTAAAAAGTGTTAATGAATTCACCTGAATCTATAATATGGGAGCTACATTTCTCATGCCATGAAAATATATTTGTGTGTTCTTTAAATTTTTTTTACAATTAAATAAAAAGTTTTTAGAATAATTTTTTTTTTTATAACCAAATTTATTCTAATGGACATTATTATTTTGCTAAATCTTCAAATATACTTTGAAATATTCTAAAGAAATGAAAAATGTTGAGCAATTCTGAACCGTAAAGGAATGTTAATGAATCGATATAAGAATCAATAGGAAAGTGTTCTCGTGTTGCAGAAATAACGGAAGTCCACGTGACACAAATTAATCCACGACTATTGACGAGATCAATGACGTGCGAACCAAGAGTAAAACTCTACTAATGGCTTTTTTTACGGAAAACACGAAGTTTTACAAATGATTGGAATAAAAAGGTATAATGTGATTGGATGAGGAATAAATTTAACATAATTGAATATTAACCTTATTAAATGAAAAAAATAAATTAATCAAGAAGTAGGAAATATAAGAAATAGTACAATAGCAATAATTTGGCAGAAATTAAGCGTTAAGTTTAGCATTAAAAGCTGTTCAATGGAGTTATGACGGCGGCAGAGGATTTAGTGAGGCAAGATCGAATTTGAGAAAAAAATTCAAGAGAATAAATTACTTCATTATAGGATTAATCTTTGACAAAAAATTTCTTAGGGAAACAAACAAGCCAATATAATTTACAAAAATCAACTGGACTGCCTCTTTTATTGACAGGTTATGACAAAATAAAATCTTTTGATTTAATGTGGAAATAAGTTAAACAAATGTAAAAAGGTACTCACGCTTCTTTTTTGGTTCCTCCATCATTTGATGAGGGGGAGTGGGAAGCTCCATCATCCTCTCCGCTGTTGCGGGGGAAAGAGTTAGGAACTCCAGGGTTAATCCGTGCTGAGAACCCGTCGAAAAATCGAAACTGTGTCCAACTTCTCCGGTGACACACGCCTCGGTTGAATAACCGTCACTACTTACGTCTAGAATCGAAATAAAACAGAAAGATTTTAATCGCAAATAATCAGTATTTAAAGAAAATGAATTTCCAAAGTGATCGTGTTTAAACTGCTTTGAATTGAATATTTCTTTTAAGTTTACTTCTTCTATTTTATGAAAATGACTTTTCCCAACTTAAATTCCCATTTCAAATAGATCTATATTTGTTGAAATCTTGAGGACAGATTTGAAATTTATGTATCTTTGAATTTCAAGAGACAAATGAATTCTAAAAACTTATTCAACATAAAAATAATAGTTTCTTATTTATTATTTTAATAATAACTGCATAGGAAAGTATGATTAGTTGCATTAATCAGTTACGGCCAAGACAATTGTACGGTCAACGTACAAAAAGAATTTTTAATCTTTTAAACATTGTCCTGAGTTCGGAAAGTCGTAGAACAAACCATTTGGTTTGTTTGTTTTTTTGTTTTTTTTCTGTTCATCTAAAATATTTAGTAAAAAGGGAATAGTTAAGGAGGAAACGTAATCCTAACCATTGATCTTACCCTGTTAGAAACTCTTTCTTCTAAGAACGTTAACAGATGATAATTAGATAAATTCAATTTTTATGTTTGTCGTTTGTATTCCTATACATTTATTTCCAGATATTAATGAAGAAAACGAAAGAAATTTCATATAATTTTATAAAAGTTTTCCAAAAAAAAAAAAATCCTCTTTCGAAAAACGAAGATGTTAGACACCGACTGACTTTTGATCGTTATTCATTGGAAAATATTCATTTCCAACTCTCCTTTCCTTTTGACTCCTTAGATCAAAAAAAAAAAAAATAAGTAAATAGATAAATAAACAAGTAAAATAAATGCACAACATCAGTGTACGTGAGTGTTACTATTTGAAACGGGCGTCGTATCATCTCAATATTATTTAATAATAATAATAATTTGTAGTTATCTTTGTGATATTATTTCCATTTTGTTGAGAAACCTAATGTAATTTAAAGTGGGTAAAATCATTCAAGAACTTTTAAGATTTCTTCTGTTGCTATAATTAATGTTGTTATTGTTGGAAAACGAATATTCCGGAATATTGGGACAGTCATTAAAACATAACACTTTCGGAATGTCAGTTAAATCATCATCAGTCGCAAATGCGGAAGTCGTCTGTGTTCTATTTTTGCGGAAGTTCCTCTCACTTCATTACTATTTTAAAAATCTCGTAGAAATGTACTTAGTAGATCAGGAATTCTCCCGATGATATTTCTATTATTAATTTTAATGTAAATCGTACTTTTTTAAGATTTTAAGTATACAGAAATTATACATTGATAATTTGAACTGAGCTAATTAACAAAAGCCTTAATAAAATTAACAATGACTGGACTAGGAATAGGCAACATTATTTCAATACATTATTTAGAAATATAAAATTCTTTTGCAATGGATGTACCGAAAAATAGAGATTCTTCTTTCTTTCCATGTATATAAAACTTTGCCGGCATCTTTGTTGTTTAAAGTATTTGAAACTTTCTGAAATAATGGAAAGATATCTTAATGTCACCTAAACGAAATGATACGTATGGACATAGTGTATCAGATAAAGACAAATGAAAAACAAAGAATAAAAAACAGAAAGAAGGAGAACTATTTGCGCCAGTTTCTTTTATGTAGGCTATGTTTAAAAAAATGAAAGAAACAAGTTGAAAGAATGGTAGGATATGACACGGGAATGTTCCGAGAGTTTGGAAAAATTTATGTGGGAAGCAAGCGTCTGGGACATGGTACCGAGAGATGCCTTCACTGCATCAACCCGTTTTTCTTGTGGTATATAGAGAGCCCGTACGGCACCGAAGAAGCCATTTAGCCAAAATTGCTGTTCATTTTTTTGTGAAAAACAGCTCAGCGCCACACGATGACTCATTCTGAGGGAACTTTGTATGAATCAGACTTGTATTATTTCCCTTAAGATGTACCAGTGATTGTTCCTGTATCTCGTTCAGTAAACATTCTTCAGGACCAGTTTATCAGCGCATAAAAGAATATTTTTTTTTAAAAAAGTAAAAAAAAAAAAAATCTTTTCTTTTCTTTATTTATTTTGGTCTCAATCTGCCTCTGAATGATATTCAATTTTAAACAAACATTTTTTTTTCCTTGTGAACTCCAGTTGTTTTCTTCATTTACGTCATTTGTTAATTTATTTTCTTTTTTTTTTTTAAAAAAAAAAAACAAATATAAATTCAACCAAAATAAGAAAAAAATCAGAATAATCAGAATAAAAATTAATTCACTAAATAATTCATGTAATTTTTATACTTTGATCTTATTTTCATTTTCTTATTTAATTTTTGCTTTATCAATTTTTATTACTTTTTAAGTTTTAACAGAATTATTAATGTTATTCCTTTTAATTTTTTTACCTTTTATAATAATGTACATTTATTGTTTTGAGATTATAATAAGGAATTGTTAATGAAATTGAATGTCGATTATTTTTTTCTTCTTTGAAATACTAAATTTCTTCTTTGAAATACTTTTTTTTTTTTTATTTGCATCATTATTTAATTTTTAAATTGTAATTTTTATTTATTAGTTTAAAATGTTTGAAGGAAGCAGAAAAGAAAGACATGAATTCGACAACCAGTCATAAATACAAATCAAACGAATCTTGAACTATTATGGGAGAAAAAAAATTTGAAGAAAATGAAAGATAAGAAAGGACTAAAAAAACTTTACCGCACCTTTCTGCAGTGATTAACCTTTTGACACTAGAATGTTAAAGCGGTTGAATTGAGAGAATCTCAGGGAAAAAAAAAAGTAATGAAATTTAAGAAAAATTTTTTTCTCTATGTATAATAAATTACATTGTAGTCCGTGCTATAAAGGAAACCAAGCATATAGACATGCTTAGTATAGTGAATCGGTTGCTAGGAGATGTACGCTCTACTAAACAGGATGTCTGTCTACTTGGAAGTGCGCAAACTCGAGCAACAGAGCATACGAGTACTGGGAAGGGTCTAGATTAGCATTAATTGTGGCAATGCTCTATGAATGCTTTCAGATATAAAGATACAGATTATTCCACCCTCCTCCACCTCTAAATTAGTAATCTGCAACGTTATGGGCACGTGGCACCACTTGACTTGACTACTGTGAGCGTCTTTGTTTATCATGTACCTTTGGCCACTACCGGGATCAGCAAAAAGCTTAAGTTATAAAATTATTTATATAATTGCAGTGTTTGCAGTTTCCCATTAAAGCATTAAAAAAAATCAAGATTTGAAGCATTATTAAAAATAAAAATTAAAAATTATTCAACATAATATATTCAATTTAGAAAAGAAAAGCACTTATTTGAAGTTCTTGTCCTTGTTAATCAAAGGAAAACAGATTCATTGAACATAAATCAAGATTATAATAAATAAATAAAAATAAACAAAAATTCTAATAAGCACTACATGAACGGAGTTAAAAGAAATGTCTTTAGGATCATTTAAAATGTTAGTATTAGATGAATTATTTTTCAGATGTTCCCCGATCATAAGTGATTATAATGGAACAGCAGATATTTGACATTAGTTAAATGTTGTATTTCTATTTCAAATGGAAAAATAAAACAGTCATAATTCTGTCTTCCATTAATTTTATTCACTTTTGGCAGGTTTCTCCAAACAATATTAGCTCATGTCGCAACCTAATTGGATTCAATTGGACTCAATCCAGGATTAGCTTATGACTATATGGAGAAACGGACTGTTAATATCATTAGTAAATCAAGTCCTATTAGTTATCCACGTCCTATTAGCATTACAACAATCCTACGCTTTTACTAAATTTCATATAAAAGTTATCCCTTCTGGAAAAGATAATTTTTATATGATATTTATGCAATACTTTCTTTTTCTGTTATTCTTGATGCCCTTCAAGATTTTTGAAGTTTAAGTCTCTTTGTTCTTCAGTTACATTAGAAACAAATTCAAGGTTTCATTGAATTCATAAAGGCATCTGTTTGTTTATGTAGCTTTTAACATAATGTAGCCTATTTGTTAAAGAAATAAAAAAAAATAATTATTGATACAAAAAATGCGAAAAGTATTTGCATTCATAAACACTGCAACCCAATTAAAACAAGAACTCTGGCACTTTACACAAACAGAAACACTTCAGTTGATATCTTCAAAAGTAAGAAAACTCAAGCTATGTTATATTCTTGTGTCAATTGTCTAACAGAGAAAGGAACAATGAGGAACTATTCAAGAACTTTTCTGACTTTCGAGTTATTTACGACGGTCGAAAGAAAAAACAAGATTTTTTCGTGCTAACGATGAATTCAATATTTTGTGACAATTAAAATGCAACCATGATACTCAAAGCGATGAACAACTTAAAACTCGTTTTAGATCTAAGAATGTCTAGCTTCTTATAAAGATATCTGGAAAATTCAAAGTCATAATATTCGAAAATTTCTAATAGAGTCTGAGCTCTTAAAGTATTCCCTCCAGGTTTTAAGGATCCTGAAGAATATATGAATGAAAATGCTTAGGATTTAATTACAGAAATAGACATGTTTATTAAATGGAACTCAACAAACAGAGGAAAAAGAAAATGTGAAATAAAAGGAAATATAAATACTTATTTCAGAAACTATACCATGAAGCGTAACTTTCCGCCCATTTTGTATTAAGTGAAAGCTTGAATATTTATTATAATGATAATACCAGTCATTGATCTCATTTAAGACACGAATAAGTCTCCATTAATATTTTAATCGTTGTGTCCATCTTTTGCATAGAAAGAGAAAGTGGCGAAAAAAATAGAGGAAATATTTATAATATTAAGTTTGTTGCTTTTTTGCCATAAAGGAGTCTGAGTTGTTGCATTCCAATACAAACAGATTGATTGGGTTAATTAAAAGAGAAATAATGTTTTGTTTTTTATAGAAATATTTCGCAAAGGAAAAAAAAATACTTCCTTAAGGAAAAAAACAACAACAGAAAAATAGATTTAGTAAATAAAAGATTTAATTGATTTCTTTTCACCCAAGTTTGAACTGATTATTGCCCCTTAAATTATCAGGAAAAACGTCATATTAACTGTGAAATAAGATATATCTATATGTTTTAATATTGTGTAATTAAAAAAAAAAAGAAAGAAAAGAAAGAAAGAAAAGAAAGAAGGAAGAAAGAAGGTGGAAGGACGTTAATTGACTAAATACAGTTTCGTAAAGTGTTGTATTAGATTTGTGGGTCCTTTGAAATAAAGGATTTTGGATGACACAATCATAGCTCCAAAATAAAGTGGAATTAGCTTATAGTCAACGAGCAATAAATGGCCTATAGCAATTGCAAAATATCAATTAACCCTGAACAACTAATCCTTGAAAAGAGGTTATTTAATTTGGGCTGCTCTGTAAAGAAAAAAAAAAGGTGGGGGGAGGGTTAGTATTGATCCTGTGAAAACAGGGCAACGGCCTTGAGGTACAATAATACACACCATCGTAGGAAGGACAAGCGCTCGCGGCCACAACGAGATGCTCGGTGAAGCCCTGGTGGCAAAGTAACCCCTACGGACGCACTTCCTCTCTAGACGGGTCTTCAAGGTCCGAACCAGAAAAACTAAGGCAAAAACCAACATGAGAACAAAAAGATGATAAGCAATTTCTTTTTGCTCTGAATCACACTCTGCTCTAGGTCCCGTGGTAAAATATGGCTGATTTCTATAAGATTATTGATGGCAAACTTTAAAATTATAAATCAGATTTTCTTTAGTAGCTATTAATACAAATTCTTATTATTTACAAAGAAATAAATCAAAAATAAGAATTCTTCATTGACAGTTCATTAATAGTGTTTTATTAACTGCAGAACTTTTACAGAAGTACGACAATATATGCATTCAGTACTTCCTGCATGATAGTACAGACAACGATTATATCGTTCAAAGTAATTATATACAGGTTAAGTAAGTAAAATCGTAATGGGAAATTATGAGCAAAACTAAGCACTTTGTACAATTCTTAAAAAGGAAGAGTACAAAAGTAGTAGTTGGTCTGTAATAATTAAAATCTATCAGAAGAACCCTAAGAAAAGAAATTACTTATTTCCGATTATAAAATTTCACTGTTATCAAGAAGTAAAATATTTTAAATGACCATTTCATACATTCACATTAAACTTGGAAAACAAAATAGACATTGTGTAAGCCTACTCGAACTACCTCGTGGCAGCATTTATACACATCTCGTACCCAATTGACATTACGAATAAAAGCTAGTAGCGAGAGTAACAAGTATCAGAGCAATGTCAGATACTTTTCCTAATATCTTATTGAGGATGATTAGAAACATGAATATCAAAAACCATTTTTATCAATACTCAAAAAGATTACTTGACATTTGCTAATGCGACAACAGAAAACTTACAAAAAAAAAAAAAACTTTCAATCAAAAAGGGAATGTTTTAAAAATGTTAGTAATTTGTCAAAAGAAACTAATGCTTTAATATTCGATGAAAGTCAAATAACTTTATCTTTCAGATATTAATCACTTCCTAATAAATCTGATTTGATAATCATTTGATTTCTTTGAAAGTTGCAAGAGTTCTTAAAAACCAGGAGAGAAGCAACTTTACTTTCCAAAACTTCTTCGTCAGAGGTGGGCGGAATATAAAGAAAATTTACGTAATCTGTTCAAGCTATTTTCAAAGTTGATAGCGAGTTTTTTTTCTCTCTCTCGTTCTCTCTTCTATTTCCTTTTTCCAGAAAGAAAATTACGTCTCAAACCACGTTCATTTAGACTCATTACTGAAATTCAATGGACTATTAAAGGTGGTGAAGGGAGAAAAGGCTAATTCCGTAACCCCCACACACAACATTCCACAACACATACAAACACCTTTGGTTCACGTGAACATAACCCATCACGATATAAGTGACCGGAAGCTTTTTTTGTATAGATACTTGTTGAAATTTTATAATATCTATATTTCTTTCTTAACCTTTGCACTTCCGCTTGATGGAAACACATACTCTCAGTTAACTCGAGAAGCTTTCCACTACACCTTATGGGTGGGAAACCATTTCCAAAAACCTATGGTTTGAAAGCGCGCTTGTACCTCCCTTGGTCGATGAATGATAGCCACCAGAAATTACAGGTTCGCATCAGATTCATTTAGAAAACGGAGCCAAATTGGCGCCTCGCATCTAAAAAGTTAAGCCTCTTGATACGGATCACATTTCAAGAGTTCATCAGAAGCCATTTTTTGGTTGGGGAAATCGGAATTTAGTAGAATAGGAAAGGTCAAACATTATATGTTCTACAGCAATAATAAAAGTACATTTTGGAACAGGTTATATTTGGAAACAATAATAATAATACGTAGCGTCATTTTCCCTCGAGTTAAAGATAAACAAAACAGCAAAACAAAAAACACTAAATAAAGCATCTAAGACTGAAGCAGAGGAGGAAGTCGGGAATTAAAAAGATTCTTTTTACGCAATATCTTAGATATTCTTAGATAACAAGAATCTTAGATTTGCATTATGGTAATCTTAAAGATCAGTAGTGAAATTCGAAAGCTAGTTTTAATGCTAGCTTCCAAGGCTTCTTACAGGATCGAAGTTACATGCAATCATTATCAATCGTTTTAAGGGTTGTAATTTTAATTTTTAAAAACATACGAATATTGCTAAATTCAATTGATTCTCTCCACTTAGGTTTCATAGTAAAGTTATGTCTGTAAGTGAATCAGAAAATACCTTCCTCTCGTTAGATCTTCCAACTATGGGGGATAATTCTGGTTGATAAATATTTAAGGAACCCCAAAAACTACCACCACTACCCTGATTTCTTTTGTTGGTAAAGAATGACCAGAAAAAGAAGGTGAATTGAATTTCTTTTCATCAGATCTTTCATGAAGAAAGAATTTGCTGTTAGTTGTCAATTCGTTATTTATCCTCATCTGAAATTTGGAAATTTCCAATATTAAATTTCTGAATTTATTTTCTTCAAAACTTCCTTTATCATTATTGCATGTTTCTTTTTAACAGTGATAAAATATATATTAGCATTTCTTAATTGTACTCTATTATTATTGAAAAAGGAGAATTATACAATGAGAGAACTGCATAATTCTCTAATCTATTTAAGTAGTTAATCTCAGATCTCTGTTCAACTGTATTCGAATAGGAAAGTTGTTTTTTTTTGTAAATAGCCAGATAAAAGCTTAAATCTTAAAATAGGTAACTTTAAAACATTAATTGATCGACTTTTATTTTTTGAAAATATTTGATAAAATTTAAGAAAAAGGGAAATAAACTTAAAAAAGTTGCAAAACTATATCATTTTCATTTCATACATGAAAAATATTATTTAAAAAAGATACAAAAACTTTGAATGAATGAAAATAACAAAACATCACTTAAAACTAGTCACAAATTGCACAGCCACATAACTTACTAAGAACAAACTCTTCGTGAAAGAATAGTCCGTGAGAAATTCCGTGAAAAAAGAAAATCGAATTTTTTAACCTTTCTTTGTCTTAAAATTCTCCCTTCAATATTTTCATGTTGACCAGAGTCTATTGAAAATATAGCCAAAGCCTCAATAAATCAAGAATAATCATATCCTGCCCCGTTGCAACCATCATGCAAGCCTTTTAAGCCGGTTAGTGCACCCTCAGCCAACCTAAGATACACCACTTAAAGGAAAGGCCAAGGAGATATTGATTAAGTTTACACTCACAGTGAAGATTCATTTTGTCTTGCTTTACTGTTGTTGAATCATGCATGAATGAGCATCATCTATCAAAGGACAACAAGGATTAATACAAACACACATCGACCACTAGGAAAAGAACTGTTCAAAAAATAATCATTAGAAAAACAAAAATATTGCAAGTTCAATGGAAATGTATGTACTGTAATAAGGTTTCTAAAACTTTTCTTATTATTATTAACTAATTTAAATTAAATTAAATTACATATTTTAAATAATAACCTAGAAAAATTTTAAAGATACAATTCTTACTTATATTATTCAGCTAATTGAAATTAACTTCATACAAGTTATTATCGATAAAAATAATTAAAGCCAAAGATTCCTAACGTCCTAGATTTCTATGTATGTAAGCATTACAATACCATGCAATTATTCTAATTGACTAAATTTATTAAGAATTTTTTTTTTTAGATAATGATTGCAATTCAGTTCTTTTAAAAGAAATATCGAGAAATTTTATTAACTTTTCGTTGTAGATTTGCTTGATTTAATTGCAAAAAAAAAATAAAAAAAAAATCGGTTAGTTGTTTCTGACTTCAAGTAATCTAAATAATAGATTTAAAATATTCGCTATCGATTTTAAAAATTTCTCAAGATACAGGCTGAAAATTTTCAATTTCAGCTTATATTAAATTAATAAAAAAACATTTAAGTATAAAAATATGTTGCCAAAAATATTAGAAAAAGGTTTCATTTTTTTTAAACAATTGTGGGATTTGGCTTTTACTTACGATTCAATTATAAAAATATACTTGAAAGAATAGAATTTTTACTCTAAGAAAGGAACTGAATCTTAAGTTTAACTTTTAAAAAAAATCATTATCTATTAACTACGTAATTTCAAGAATGAAGCATTGGTTCATTAGATTTATAAATCCCTTGTTTACTTGAAGCAATCAGGTTATTTTGAAGGACATTTTGACGGAAATTACCTCGTCTAGCACTTAATTGCACCAAAGAAGAAATACGACGTTTCATAAAACCGATCTTTTATCTGTCCTGGAAATCTCTTCGTAACAGCAATTGTAACTAATTAACAATATTGCAGAAGTGTTCTCAGCAGAAAAATTGATTTCAGAATCAATTACTGTGTCACTGTGCTTTGTTGAAACCTACAATGTCAATATTCATGTTCTTACATTCCTATTAACTAAATAATCACTTATTAAAAGCTCAAATCCGTGGCGTAATATTCACTGAATTTCATTTGTAATAATATCATGTCTGCAGAATTGGTTTTTTCGCGAAGGAAGGCTTCAGGAAAAATTAAGAGGCATTTGTCTTGGCGTTGACAATGAAAAATGCGCGCAAAATACACCAAGGAAAGCCCCAGGCCAAGTTCCTCTTAGGCTGCTCGAGTTTTTGGAGGCATTTTATCATAGAAAAATAATGTAAATTGCCAAAGTTCCGGCCAAATGTGTAATAACACTAACAAGATAAATGACTACAAACATAATAAGATGGATTCCTACTGTAAATACTGGATTCCTTATATTCATTCTTTTGACATAACATTCATGCAACATCATTGAATTGGATTTCGTCTTGTATTGAATACGCATTCTAATAAAGTAATAATGGTTCAAATAGATTTGAAGATTAAACTAACAATAAAATTCTTGGAAGCTTTGAAGATTTAGAAAAATCTAGAAATAGCAATGACAAAGTCTTAAAGAGAAACTGAAAGAAGGGACAATCACATATTGTTGAAGTTTTTTTCTCCAATTAGAAACTTGAAGATTCTAAAATATTTCTTATCGGTTGAAATGACATTATCTTAATTCTAATAAAAGTTTTAATAAAAAAAAAAGTAATATGCAAAAAAAAAAATTAATTTAAATCTTTGTTTATATAGTTTATTTATTTATTTATTATGTTATTTTTTGTAACAGTGCAGTCGGATTCCAACACTTTTTATGCTGTATTGTAGTTTTACGTTTTAAAAAAAAATAATATCGGCAAATGCATTTTAGAAAATGTCTCTCTGCATTGAGATGCCTGTCTTTCTGGCCAAATTGGACAACAGCGAAGCCTTGAAGTTGCTGGCTTGGAGTAGGGATGTCCTAACGGTGCGTAGCGTGAGAACGAGCGCCCAACACCTGTAGCAGCAGGTCCGCGACGCTGAGCGGGACAGGGAGGGGAAGGCGGGAAGGGTGCTGCTGCCGGGTCGTAGTGGAAGTAACTCCGGCGGCTAACACCTGCTACTTGGCTATTGCAGGTAGAGGAAGAAGAAAAAAATTAAGGGAATGCTTTAGGAAACGGCGACTTCTAGGCGACGACCACTTAGGATTGTAGGGGGAGAGAAGTGAAGAGGGGGGGGGGGGGGGAAGATATTTCTGGACTGAAAGTGGTAGAGGAAGGTTAGAGGTCATTCCTCCTGTTTGGGAAACAACTATCAGCCTTGGAATAAAATCTTTCAATTACAAAGAATCGACCAAATTTTAATTATCACTTTTTTTTTTTTTCCAAAGAAGCTTTACATTAAAAGAAATTATTTATAAAATATAAAAATCAGTGGAAGACGGGAGATAATAAATATGATTTATGTTAACCAAAATAATTGTCCTAACTAAAATTAGCTTAGCCCATATAGACAAAGAAACAGGAAGGAAGACGAAAGTATAAAGCATGTTGTAGGCCTCTTCTCTTAAATAAGCTTAAACGTAATTTCCATTTGGAATTAATTATCGAAGCTGCAACAAATTATATGATTTTGTAATTTAAGAATTTTATTACAACTATTTGGTAAATTATATATGTATATTACATATTAAGTGTAGTTGCTGTAATTAATAACTAATTTATTTTTAATCATCGTTCTTATAAGAACTTAAGAGAATTATTATTCTCTGAGCCTAAATTGATTTCAGGCAAAAGAAAGAATAGTTGAAAAAGTAGAATAATTACATTAAATTGGTTAAAAGAATAATAATTAAGTTTTGCTTTATTTTTTTTCTTATGGTCCTAATTATTGATCATTGTTGATTCGTGAATTTCTAAGAATTTATTAAAACAAAAGAGCTTTTATGGAAGTTTTCAAAGAGTTTTAAGGAAATAGATTTTAAATAAATCCAAGTAAAAAACAAAACTAATAATTCTGCTTAATTATTTCCCTAGATCTTTACAAATAAGATTACGCTACAAGACTTACTTCTCTTTGCCTCCCACGCAATTTTCTGTTGCAAGTCGAAATAATCAACTACTTCCTCATTCATTTTCAAGAAAATAAAAAACAAAACAACTAAACCTCAATTCTATCTAATCCATGGAGATTAAATCCTGAAAGATGAAGGAGGAATTTTGGTTTAGAAAAATTCTGATAAAAACAAGAAAAAAAACCCAATGACTTCACAAACAAAGTGGGTTAGTTTTGCGCTCTAATATATTTCAAAGCAATAGTAAGGAATTGTTCCTATTCTAAGTTTATTATCGTGTTGTTGTTCTTTTTATCTTTATAACACAATCTCTTCTACTGAAACAAACAATGAATTTTTTGTATTAGGAAATCTTTATATGAGTAATGAAATATTTTAGATATTCAATGAAAGCTATCAAGAATACATTTAAGTTATTATTTTTAAGAGTAATAATAATAATAATAATAGCCTTTAATACCAATTTTACCCATCTCTGTGTTGAATAAGTAAACTTTTTTTTTTTTGAGAATAGGCTTTATTCAATTGTGTTTCTACTTTGCTTTTTATTAACATAAGATTATTCATATTTTTGGAAAATATTCCTGAATGTTTAATTTTAAACGAAACTAAAACCCAAATGAGTTAATGCTTTACTCATTAAGTAGGCTTTTAATTAATTATGTCCTCTAAATGAGTATCGGATAAATGAGTTTTGATCTAATTAAGCTTTCTTTTTTAAAAACAAAAGTTAAAATATTTCTTTGGAAAAAAAAATAACAACCCCAGTAGGTCTTCTTTCAATTTATGATCAATTCTTGATAATTATTTTAGTAATTATTAAAAGAAGAAAGTCAAATAGGTCAATGGGGAAAAATGAAATGATAAATAAAAGGAAGAAAATATTCTGAGAATTAGGTGAGTTATAAAAGCATAGGATTAAGAGCTACAATGAGAAGATTCCGGTGGACTGCCTTTAGTAGAGTGAGGTTCTGCTGGTACACATTTCACTAACTAACATTTTTTTAGAACAAGATTTACAACTGTGAGAAGCCATACGGCAATAGAAGAACATTCCAGTCCAATATTTTGAGCTTAATTTACGGCACAAAACAAACAGTGTGCGGCGTAATGAGACTATGCCTCCGGACACCAGCCACGTACATATCTCACTGTGAACTTACATGTTGAAGTTAGGGAAAAATTCGAAAAATGTTTAATTAAATGATTATTATAATCATTATAAGGGTCCTTGTAAGTTTCACAAAACAACTCTTAAGGATATAAATTTATAACTAAAGATATTTAGGAAACCATTGAAACAAAATTCATTTAGTTCTAACCACTTTAAATTACTTAGATCTGCGCGCGCAAGTTTATCTAACTTTTAAACTATGTATAGTTTGATAAACTAAAAATAAAATTTCAAGAATTTTTCAAATATAAAATTATTTCAAGTTAAAAAAGAATTGGGAATTCTTTTTAATGGAAATATAAAACAGTTAATAAAAATTTTATCTTTTTTAAATAAATTAATCGTTTTATTGAAACTTCCTGTTTCTGGTCAAAAATTTTTATATTTATATTATAGAAATCTTGTCGCAAAAAAAAAAAAAAAAAGAAAAAAAGAAAATCATTTTCTCCTGTGGATTTGCCAATTCGATTAGATGCTGACATTTGCAAACATTCACAGGGAAATGTCAAATTTCACTAATCAATAGTCGAAAGGAAAGGATTTGAATAAAAGCATTAACTTAGTTTGAAGATAAGTAATTATTCAAAATTATTTCCTTTTAATGAAAGTAAATAGAAAAAAAAAAAAAGAATTATAACTATTTTTAAGGCATATTTCTAAAAGTATCTTGGTCATTTAACTCAAAATTTCTCGACATCAATATCATTTAGTCTAATTCACGTAACTGAAAAATACTGTTTCTATTTTTGTTATTTTAAATTGAAAACCTTAACAATGGCCATCGTCTCATCCTTTCTCTAAGCAATCCAAGTATTTTTTCTGTCGTAATAAAAATTAAATAAAAAAGTGTAAAACAACACCAATAACCAGGGGTTTTTTCAACTGATAAATATGGAATTATTTTGTATTTAACCTTGAACCTCACCTGCCTCGAAAAATATCGTATTATTCTATATTTATAATTCTGAGTATTTAAATGTCAAAGAAGCTATAATTAAATATTCTATTTAACAGCACGTTCTTAAATTTGCATTTCAAATAATATTCTTTAAATATCAAAAGCATTTTAATGTTAAATTAGTAAAGCACCCAACACCGACATTTCATAAATATTAATGTGAGTTTAGAATTTGGTTTAGTAATTTTATTATAATTTTTTTTTAAATTACGATTAATTTCTTAAAAGTACTCTAAGCATCTTAAATATTAAACTAAATTTCCACCACCGAGATATGAAAAGTATATTCACCGTTCATCGCTGTTGGTGGATCTCTAAGATACATTAATAGTTCGTAATAAAAACACAAAGTTTATAAAAGAGGAAAAATATTAGCAGAATAGGAGCGTGATCATTGACTCCAGCATTTTGGATGAAGGGAAGAAATAGGAATAACACAATTCGCCGGTCTGTGCAGTCACAACACACACAATCATTAATTCAGCCAGTGATTCACAATAATTGAAGATGGGACGGAGTACACATCCTTTGGGTTAGGGAAGGCGAGAATCCCCTCAGTCATTTTGGACGGTGGGGTTATGGTAAGAGAAAGGGCACAATGTCATACAAACACCTGACGTCGGACCCCCTATGGGGAGCGGGGTGGTCGTCAAGCGGACCAAGGTTGACTGGGTCGATTTCTTCCGAGTCGCTGGACTGGTACGTCGATTTCTCGCTTGTTGGCTTCATTCACGGGGACCCCGCGCCACAGATCATACGCCCCCGTGCCCGCACGCGCTCCACACGGCTCGGTTATCTATCGCACGTTCACGTATCCAATGATAAAAGAGCGCGTGCTTGAAGAGGTGAATTGTTCGAAGACAGTTGCCAGAACACTTTAAACAAAAACTTTATAGTGAACTCAGTTGGTGTAATTACTATTTCCAGATCGAATTTTATCACACTTCTTCTTCATATCTTCTGCACAAGAGTAAGGCACTTTTCAGTGATGCAATAAGAATCCCTTTAATAAATAAAGATCTCCATCGGTCGGAGTGTACTATTCTGTTGTTGCTTAAGTAAAATCCTGAAAACATCCCACGAAGTAGTCCTTGTCGAGTTTCAGTAAGAAGTTGTTATGCGATTAAAAAGTCAGTTGTTGTCGATAGTCGAATTGAATGAAGAATTCGTCTTGCACACATAACACAGATGATGAACTACGAGCGCACAACCGCTCTCTACTTCCTCTGCAACCTGTTGCACCGGCGGCGGCACCGACTACAGCGGCAATGGGAAACGAACAGCGCAGGCCGGACCGATCGCTGACCCACACCGAGCTGGGAAGAGGGGGGAGGGGAAGTGGATCACGCTCCACGAACCTCACCTACCTGCAGTTGCGACGGAGCAGTCATGCCGTGTCCGTGAGGTGGGGGGCGAGAAAGACACATACACACCTCACGTGAGGCACACAAGCAGAAAGATCCGAGGGAGCGAAGCGATGGCAGGCCCGAACTGTGGCAGCACTGTCTAAAGCTTCTTCACCGGGCTTCCTTGCACCACTGCCTCGGCATGAAATATTAGCGATCCGCTTCGGGCCAAAACTGGGCTGCCAAGTTGGC
Organism: Thereuonema tuberculata; assembly: GCA_023159025.1. NCBI lineage: Eukaryota > Metazoa > Arthropoda > Chilopoda > Scutigeromorpha > Scutigeridae > Thereuonema > Thereuonema tuberculata. The sequence continues at coordinate 7,202 of JAFIDM010123683.1, read as the reverse complement.
CGTGCAACTCCGGACTAGTCTTCCTTTTCTCGCGATACTCCACCCCACCACCGAAGTCCACGAGCGGTCCGCCACTCACAGAGGCGCCCTCAGCCTTACATTCGTTTCTGATTGGTTGTGCTTGAGCACCTCCCCCACTGCGCAAGACGGGGGGGGAGGCCATCGTCCGCCTCAGGCATTGCCTTCGGGCGAGCTACCTGACTTACCGGAGACACAAACCCCCTGCAATCACCCCCCTCAAATGGCGATGGCAGGTGTCCGGACGGGACTTTTTTTTTTAGCTGCGGGGGCGTCTGACTCCCGTTCAATCACCTACGGGATTCACTCAGCAAAGACTTTTGCAACACTTCGAGTCTAAACTTATTAAAGACAGAAGAAAAAAAAAAAAGAAAAAGCAGGTGGATCAGAATTAAAATTGAAATTACCAAACATATCAAAAACAGAATTTCGAAATGACAAAAAAAACAAACAATAAGAGACAATGATTTTTTTTCTATCGTTTTATTCACGTTAATACATTATTTATTAGATTTTAGTCTTTATTGAATATATTACTTTATTTAGTAATTTTTGAAATTAAATGTTTTACAGTATTATTTTATTTTTTCAAAATTATTAAATTGAATTTCACGATTATTTTTCTAGTTTTTCTTATCTCAACTTCTTTATAAAAAAAAAACAACTTTAAAATATCTTTAAAAAAAAGGGATTTTTATAATTACAATAAGTTGCGACTAAATCTCAAATTATTAATAATAAAAAATTAAAAACATAACTTAAAAAAGTATCAATAAATTAAAGAAAAATGTTTTCTTTTAATATTTAGAGTAAAGGAAAAAAAATATTTATTTTATTTATTTTTTTTAATTTTTTTTTTTCATTTCTTAGTAAATTAATTTTCAATTCATTTCCTAATTTAGGCTGTTAATTAAAGAATTGGAATTAATTCCTATAGACTTAAAAAGATAAACAACCTTTCGTTCTATTTTCCTGAAATTTTAAAAATAAAGACAATTACAGACGAAACAAAGACCAATAAATTACAAAAAAGAATGAATTTTTTTGATGTAGTTTCTACTTTTTTTTTTAAAAAAATATATAAGGAAAATCCTTATAATAATGAGGTAAATGAGAGTAAGGAATGACTTGTTTGCTCTCTTTGAAGAACAACAGGAAACAAAACAAAAACTATTGTTTATTGTCAGGAATTTTTATTTTATTTTATTTTTTTTTATTATTTTTTATGTTATGAATTCTTTATTAGAATCACTTGAACAACTTAAAGAATTATATTTTCATCCTCAAATTGGCCAAGATAGCGTTTTAAATATCTGAAGTAAATGTTTAAATTATTATTATTATTATTATTATTATTATTATTATTATTATTATTATTGTTAATTTTGCCATTCACACATTTCCAATGGGCTCTTCTTTCGTCTACTAAAAGAAATAACTAAGTTGATTTAGAAATTTATAATACTTATTTTTTTAAAATAAGTATTATATTAATATTTTTGTAGAACAATTAATTGCTCTAATGTCGAAAGAGAAGATGTCTTTTATTTCACTTTTGGATTATTTCATTGTCTAAGACAAAAATTATCCTGAGATTTCTATCAAAAAATAAACTTAACCAATTATATTATCTTTATAAATGACGAAAATTTAGAATAGTTTTATTTATTAAAAAAACACTTGATGCTACTTAGCTGATTAGAAAGAAACTTGAAATCCTCTTTTAAAAAAGATATTCAGGTAGGATTTTTAAGATTGTAAGAACTTTTTTCTTTTGAATGTAAAAATCAAACGAAATAAATTAAAAAGGTTAATTAAAAAAAATGTTCTTTGGTTTAAAAATTTTGAGGATTTTTAATTAAAGGAATAGATATCAAACTCTGTACTTCCTATAATTCTAATTAAAAAAAGAATAAAACCCTAAAATTTGATATATGGTTAAATTTAATAAAAAATTATCGCAAATTTAACCAATATAGATTTTCTAACCCAAAAACTTTAAATCGTTTAGATCATATCTGTATTAGTTTCATGGAAACTCTTTTTTACTATATATAGGTCTATACTTGTGTGACAATCATTGAAAACATACACACAAGCTATCTTTGATAAATATCCTTTAGAAGATTAAAAAAAAAAAGAATAAAAATTAAAATTACGCTATAAACCTTGGCGTAATAGGATGAATCATGCGGATATTTTTATTATAATACAGCTACTAATTCTAATGAGCAGTGAAGGTTGATATTAAGTAAGCTTTTTAATTGGGAGGCCTTGCCTAATAACTTAGCAATTTTCACGTTCTACTAGAGACACGCTGTCCTCAAGGGTTCTTTCTTTCTCCTTCTTTTTTTTTTCTTCCTAAATCTTTTAAAATTAATTGCAATCTAGTCTGTTATATGTAATTTTAAGATTAGTGAACCTTATTAAATAGTTCCTTATATATTCACCTGGATATATAATTTCACAAAAGTAGTCATTCCAAAATAATTGTAAGGTTTCCTTATTTTTTGGAAACGAGCTGATTTGGTTTCCGGGTCAATGTTTTTTTAATTTTTAAATAAAATAATTTATTTGAACGTATTTACGGATACAAAGATGGATTCGTTTTTTAAGTAGTGAGAATAGATGAGGTTTCAATATTCCTTCATTTACACTACAACTTTCCCTTTTTTTCGAAAATCCTAATCTTTTTTAAACTTAATTGTTTCAGTCTAATCCGAGAGGACTTCACCTGAATGAAGATTAACGCTCGGGTTAATTCCTCAAAATCCAATGTATTACGTAATGTCATTTTAAAAAAAAAATTATAAATAAAAAAAATAAATTATAATTTTTCAGTACGATCTTTGAATATCAGAATAATACTAAAAACCATTGAATTGTTTTATTCGTTATTAGCAGAATAAAAATAAGAAAAAAAAAACAACAACACGTTGATTATATTTTGAATTTAATGATGGTAGTTAACTCCATCGCATATAACACAGTTCAAATTTACTGGGGGGGATTTATACAGGTCTTTAGTTGTGTCTTTGAATGTTGGCAAATTTGTGTCGGGAATGGGTGAGGATGGAATCTGAAGCTATATCGCTGGGTAGCACATGGCTTCTAATGAGATATCGGCAATGTGGTAGTTTTTTACCTCTTTATCAAAATTCAGATTTTTATAATTTCTATGTTAAAAAAAATAAAAATAAATAAATAAAAAATAGAACGTCGTATCATCGGCTGTATCATTGACAAAAAAGCACTTGTAAAAAGCTTAGCCAATAGTTAATTATCATTTTATCTTTAGGGATAGAATTAATAAAGATTTATAAAAATTCACTATTTTTGTTTTCTCTATTCAGTATTTAGTTTATTCTTTAATTGCTGCAGTACTACTAATACGACAATAGATAGGAAATAATTTAGAATTTAGCAGTTAATGAATGTTAGTAAATGTTATAATAACATTTTGAATACGATAAATGAAATGACCCTATTGAAATCCGTTACATTATATTGTAAATTTAATTGCTTTGTAATTTTGCTTATTTTTCAGAAACACAACTCTTAATTGCATATTGGCTTTCTTTTTTATAGAATTGATTCCGTTCGTGCTTTGCTAGGTATTTATTGCGACCCAACACCTCTGTTGTTAGAAAAGGACCGTGAAGATTACAGTTCATTGGCTCGATTAGGATTTCAAGATCACGGTCAGTCAAGTGAAGTCGTCAATGTCCGAACCTCCCTCCGCATTTCCTGCTATAATGTAGAATCGTTATTGCGTGTCGAGGGTTCGTAGGTTTTTTTTTTGTGTACATATACATTTTTTTTTATACTCTTGTGCACATGTTTGGCACGCGACTGCTGAACGTTAGCTCTACATTAAACGAATCCGTAATACCTGTTGCCAAACTGTGTCTTGCATCTGGTGATATTGCATAAGTTGTTTTGTCCAATGTCTACCCTTGAAGCAAAACCTCAATTACATTTCCAAATGAACAGTAATAAAAAAAATAAAATAACAACCAACAAAGTGTGATTACGAGAAATCTATTTTGACAAACGGAGGTCAATGATTTATTTTACAAAACAAAAAAACAACAAAAAAAGTGGAATTACTCTTTATAAAACTGAAAAAAAAAATTCCTAAAGAAAACAACAACAACGACAAAAAAAAAATAATAAATAAATAGCAATACCAAGAAATATAGTGATACTAAATACGACAACACAAAACGTTTCTTTGTAAAGAAGCTTATAATATTTACAATATACTGTTTACCAAGCAAAAGATGAAAGAAAAATGTAAATCAAAATATTGGAAAAAAGTGAGAAAAAAAATGGTACAGATTATCATTGTACCATTATTGATACTTATTGATACTTACAAAGTAAGTATTATTAGTAATATTATTGATACTTACAAAGCAAATATTATATCAATTGTTAAATAATTGCAAGATTAAAAATTATTTCATTGTAATATTTAAATCGTTATTGTATCAATGCTTTAAATATTGTTTCTTATTAATATCTAACCTTGTGTTACGTAGAGGATTTTTTTTTTTATTCATAATATTCAGATTTATCTATTTCTTTTTATTTGATAAAAATGACTACGAAATTTTGCAATTGTCTACATTTCGTTATGAAGAGAAGAGATTGTTTTACACGAATACATGGAGTAATGAAATGGAAAACGATAGTTATCCATTTGAAGGATTTTATTCACATCTACAATAGATGCTATGAGGATAAAAAATATAGGTGACAGAATATCTTTTGCATGGAATTTCATTCATAATTTTTCGGGAATATATTTAATTGATAAAGGGGGGAAAATGAAAGAAATGTAACGAAGTTTGAAGAAATTTTCATTTTCTTTGTCACTGACGAAGTTTGTAAGCTTCTTTTCATAGAATTATGGAGAAAGAATTCTATGAAATTATATTTTATTATTATTATTATTAAAGCAGAAATTATTTGGAAACTGAAGATGAGTTTGTTTGTTTTTTTTTCATTTATTGGAAAGAACAAAATTGAATTAGTTGGTTATTCTTCACTAAAATTGATATTGAACTCAAGGAACAAGGATTGATTTTTGTAAATGCCATTGCTTCGTGATCATCTTATTTTTCTAAGGTCCCTTGAACAGCTGTAAACAGTCAGCCAAGCGAATAGACATTGAAAATCCTCACCTCTGACCTGCTCTTGCCAGGTACTTAGCAAAGAAGAAAAAGCTTTAGAATGCGAATTAACGACCAACATGTTTTACAGGACGTCCATCAATTTGAACCAGAGAAAAAGGAAGATCAACAGAAGGAAAAGAAAAGTAAAGAAAGAGAGGAAAAAAACAAACATTCTTAAGCCGACTGTCGCTTCTTTTAACAAATGATCTTCTACAGTATTGAAAGGCGGGAAGGCGTGACTCTAATTTCTCCAATCTTTTAAAAAACGTTGTTCTTCTATTGTTTTTACTCATTTGAAAAGCTCTTGTGAATATAAAGAAGAAAGTGAGGGAGGGAGACGAAATCTTCGTTCCGAGAAGTATTTCGGGTGGAAGAGGTCATGCGTGCGGTGGATGTCCTATTAACTTAGTAGCTTGACCATTCAAGTATTGATCGTCGATTGGTTCCAGTACACCTGTCAACTTGTCACACGAACAGAAAAGCAAACATTGCGATACAGTTGGAAAACCATCCAACACTCAAGGAAATAGTGAACCAATTAGGATGATAGATCGGTACACTTTTTATACGTTGTAAAAAAAAACATAAAGGCAAGAGATTTTATTAGTTGTTGTTATTATTACTATTATTATTTAACAAAAATCGAATCTAGGGGTTTCTAAAATATCTAATCCCTTTGAGATCATCAATAAATATTTTCGAACACAATTATTTAGCAATTCGACAAAATAATTTTGTCCGATTTTGTTATTTATGAAGCTATTATTCTTTTATAGCTGTAAAACCCGAATCCTTCTTGCTTATTTATTTTAAAGTAATATAGATATAATTTTTTTATGAAAATAACTATTTTGAAATAAAAGAAAAAAAAAAATCAAACCAAACATAAGATACATGTTGTACAGATCACTTGTCTATCATCTACTTAGTTCAGCTCGTATTGATGCTCCAATTATTCCAGTTCATCCCGGATTGAAGATTCAAAATCACCATTTGCAATATATGTAGGAAGGATTTTAAAAAGGCTGTGAGACTTTACTTTTAAATTTGAGTATTTAACATTTCTTAAACAACAATCGACCGAATTCCGGGAAATTATTTACTCCGATGTTTCAGAAGATTATTTTTTTCTTTGCTATTGATTGTAATGAATTCTTATCTTAATTATATTTACTTCTCTTTATCTGTGTTTGTCTTTTTCCTTTTCTAAAGATTCTTTTTTGCTTTAGTTCTTAGGCTGTTTCCATAATGAGTTGAATTGGTTGTTATTCTTAAGAAAGGATTCAACGGCAGATGTTTCTGACTAGAATTAAGTCACTTGTTACACTGATTTGCTTCCACCAAAATGGTGTCGTAATTCATCTTGTGCTGCCACCTGGAGGAGTCATTTCAACCAATCACTACAAACGTAATTGCTGTGACGTCATGCGTTTTTCTCTTTATGTTTTTTTTTGCATTATATATATATATATATATATATATATATGTTTGTTTTTTTCTGAACTCTTTCTTCTTAATCGTTTGTGTCTATTTTCATGAAGGAAACTTAGAAATCAACATCTCTTTATAATATTATAAAATAAAAGTTTTTATGAAAAATTGTTCATCATCAATTTTATGATAGAGTCATTAATACCGTCATTTTCAAGCGTTTCATAAAGATTAAATGATGTTATTAGGGTAATCTTGTGTTTCTATTTCTTTTTTCTTCAACAAAATCAACAAGGTAAGAAAATGTCTATAAATTCAAACAATGGAGGAACGTCCTCAATAGAGCCGAGATAACCTTCCAAATACCCAAGAAACTTTAAAGTTTTCCTAAGATAAAATTAGACTTTCTGCAAAAAAAAAAAAAAAAAAAAAAAACCCTTTCATTCATGCTTTAAGAATGTACGAATTTTGAAAGTTTTATTCAATTTAAACAAACTTTAGAAGTTAAACTAAAAACATGAAAAACAATCGGGTAATTGACTGAATTTAACGAAGCTATTGATTATTTATGCT
>JAFIDM010123682.1:0-50918 GCA_023159025.1 Thereuonema tuberculata | reverse complement strand
TTTAATTACCTGACATATTTTAATTGATCTGCTTTGTTACATAATGCATGTATTTAAATAAGCTTATTTAAGGTCTTTGATTGGTTGCCATGATTTAACATTGATTTTCATTAGTATTACACATGGGCTTTAACTGACTTTTGAAACAATCAGAAATCAGCGATCAGAAGCACAGTCAACACAAAATTGAAACAAAACAACATAATTTAATAACAAAAAATAAGATAAATTACAAGAAACAGTGAATCATAGAATAAATGCTGATAAAAATCTTTACAACTACCCCCATTCTAGGATGTTTCGTCCCCGAAAATTATGTATACATAAATACACTTGCAAGTATATCAAATATAATGGGTCTTAAAGAAAGGATTGTGGCCATATGGGGAAGAAAATTAAATATTGAGCTGAGAAAAATAACTAAACTACTATTTACATCATTACAACGAAAACTGAGATGTATCTTGGGATACGGGTATTTTAGCCTAGTCCAATGTGAAAAAAAAAATTCCCTGAATGTTTGTGAAGGTTTCTAAATATCACTATTAGTTGATAAATCCTCAAGCAAGTAGAATCAGGCTGTGGGGACACCTCTGCCTGATCGTAAGGTGATTCCTTCAGCTGCTGGGAATAGAGCGTCTGGCGTCAAAGGTTCTTGTGTCGGTAGCTATATGAAATCTTCAGAATGGTAGGATTAATCCATACATCCAGGGGCAGCAACAACTTTATAAGTGACTGGTGATGTCTGGACGATAACTTGAAACAGTTCATACCATGTGTGAAGGAGCTTCACAGCCTAGCCAGTTTGATGGGTAGGGATAGGTATCCATATCATATCAGCAGACGGAAAAGCTAATTGGCTGCGTTCTGAATCGTACTGATGTTTGTTCATCTGTTGTGCATCTCTAATTTTAATGTTAGCTAGTTGACGTGCTTCATGTATTGTTGCTTTGAGTTAAATGGCAGATAAGTCTTGTTGTGGTTCGAGTTTACTGGCAGCAACGTTGTGTGGGGGTTTCTTTGATGGAGGAGGTTAGATATAATTAGATTAGCTTATATTTTTCATGATGTATTTTAAATTTAAGTTATTTGCAAATTTCTAATTCGATACCACTGTTTATAGAAAAGAGACAAATGCTAACATTACATTACATTTTTCTGCAGCTGAACCTATTAAGTACAAAGTTAACTCTTTATGCATAACTATAAAGCTATGATGGGAGATTATCCCAAAACATATCATATATAAGCGTTTTTGTTGGATTCCTCTTGTGTATGTGGTCTACTTATTTTATTTTTAATTTCAATTATGTTATTTTTTAATTCTTCATTAAATAAAAGTTTATTTGTGTGAGGAGGTTTATAAATTGCATGAATTACAAATTCAAAACCAAGAGAGATAACTTCCTTGTATTTCCAAGTAATATTTTCAATGTTATTGACTGATTTACTACAAATAAAAATTATAACAGTGATTTATTTGGTAACTGTTTATTATTAAAAAACTATTTATAACAATTAAACACAGAAATAGAAAAAGAAAAAAAAAAACTACTATACGAGATTATTTTTCTACATCTGTGGCTTTATGCTCATGACATAAAGGAAATAATACAACAACCTACTATATTACTTTACAACACAATATATCATCATATTATAATGATAATAGTAGTAATTATTTTGCTGTTATCAATATAGTTATCAAAGATGAGGAAATACAGCTCTTTTTCAGAACTTCACTGCTTCTCCTGTAATACCTTTCATTCTTTTTCCTTAAATTGTTTGTTGACAGTTTGTGAAGATTCAAATACTTTGCAGCAACTAAGAAAATGCCCATACTTTTTTCATATATGCACATTTGGAATTGTCTCTGTGCATGTAATTAAAGTCAACTAGTGACACATGCTTTTCTAATGTTCTAGTACTTGCTGCATATTTTATTTTATATTTATAATCTTTAAAAACTCAATCTGGTGATGTTCCAAAGAATTATATGCTTTTAAAATAATTAATAAAAAATATTGTTTCAGAACTAAGCCTGTTGCCTGCATGAGTTACTATACTTTTTATAGAACTTTTATTTTCAGGTTTACAGCCTCATGACATTACAGCTGGTGTTGTTGTGGATGTGGCTGTACAATTTTCTCAACCAGTGAGCATGATTTGTTTTACTGTGAGTTGTCTCATATATCCTGGAAACAGTTATTCTGATAAATTTCAGCTTCCCCCACAATGATGATTCAGCTGGAAGAACATAAGGGTCGTTCATTAAATACTTGAGGTCAAAAGGGGGAGGGGGGTCAACAAAAATCTCACATCAACTTTTTCATTCAGAGAATACATTTATTATAATAGATTACAACATTTTATAATATTGACTTTTTGAACTTTTTTGATTTTTTGAAATCTCACGTGGGGGGGGGGGTCCAAAAAAACACCTCATGTAATTAATGTTTGGGCCCATATGAGGCTGTTTTCTCATATGCAGCCTCTGATATGTTTTGAGGATTGTAAATAAGAAAATCCTCAACAGATCTTTTTCTTTTTCATGAAACTGATGACCAAGATTCAACAGTAAAAGAAATCTAATGCTTTCTGAAAAACAGTTCTGAAATAAGCTATTACAAATGTTGTTTTTATCTGCATTATAATACATAAGTTAAAAAATCTATGCCCATTTCCTGCACTATATGACATCTTTGGGAACCCATGTCAGAAGTATATATAAATTTGAATTCAGTTTATTAAAAACAGAACGGACTATTTTTTTTAAATCTCCATATATAAATAATTAATCATTTAAAAAACTAACTTCTGAAGATATTAATAAATATCACTTTACCTATTTCTTTAATACTTTATTTTGTAAAGTAATAAAAAGGACAAGCAGTTTATAATATAAAACTTCTTATTTTTAATAAAAGCTCATCAAAACGTAAAAGTTACCAGAACAAAGATATCGTAATTTTTTTCCTTTCTAAATTATTTTAAAATTGTTTTAAATTATTGGCTATTTTGGTATCTCTATATATGTAGAGATTAGCTCATTGAACAAACTACTGTACAAAGGACTTTACTATTAATTCCGTACTTCATTATAAAGATATTTGAAAATTAAAAGTATGTTCATCAGAAGCATAGTGGTGCCGTTGTTGTTAATTAAAAAGTGTGTTGAATGTTAATGAGAAAAATTCTTAAAAAGACCTGTAATTTAAAATATAAAACTGAAATTTCGTTTTTTTTTTTTATGTTTCAATTCAGCATTTAATACACATATTAGGGTACATTATAATTAAAGTTCAACTATTCCACTCACTCTACAGCAGAAACTACTTATCAAATGGTACCATATTTGCAGTAAGTCGTAATTATGCCATGGGAAGGACATTCATTGAAAAAAAAAAAAAATTAGTTCCAAAAACCGCTTATATGCTAACCATGACAATGCAGTTGTGCTGATATGAGTAAAGTGAAGTCACAACATGTTAATCTGCTACCATTAGCTGCTATCACCATTAACTACTACCATCTGAAATTGCAGATCGCATGTTCAAACTTTTTGAACGCAAGGTATCCCTGGAAATGTTAAGCATATGACATGATATGCTTGCTTTGATCTGCCAAGGTTCCTAATATCTTTAAGATATCCTCACAGCCGAGAATCACATGGGTGAGATCAAGTGAGCATGTGGGCCACACAGTACTGAAGTGCCAACTAATGATGCAGTCATCAGTGAAAAAATTGGGGAGCACCTGTTTAACACAAGTGGCGATGTGTGGAGAAGTACCATCCTGTTGAATCAAGACATTGGTGTTGTTGGAGTGCAATCACTGAAGTGGTTAGTAATAATGCATATCAATTGCCAGTAACCGAACAAGGAGTAGGACTTGTGTGCCCACACTCATCAAAGAAAAATGGTCCAACAATGAATGTTGATGTAAACCCACACCAACCTGTCACTTTTGGGGAATGTAAAGGAATTTCCAGACATGCATTGGGATTTTCTCTCGACCAAATATGACAATTATGTACGTTAACTCATCCATCCAGAGAATGTTCCAGGACTATTCTGGATCAATCTCGATCCAAACTAAGAAATGTAGCACTAAGGTCTCTCTTTGATATGGATCAAGAGGCAGCCTTTGTTGAACATCAGAAATATTTTAAGGATAGTAGCATATGATGTTCCGAACAATTTTGTGGGGCATGGCAACAGGCTGGTCCAGTGAATCTGCAATGTGTCGAACACTGACGCTGACCCAGACATTTGACATCCTGTCTTCTTCGTTTGGTTACTACATTGTCAACCACCTGAGCAACAACTGGTTTTTGTCCTCTTCCTACTTTCACATTCAACAATCCTGTTCCTTCAAATTTGAGGATCATTTTTCATAACCCAATCGTAACCATTGGATCTCGTCGAAGACCTTTTAATGACCTAAACCTCTGCAAACCTTCTGGTGCAAATTCCTGTTTGGGTAAAACAATTTCACAAGTAACACACGTTCTTCTAAGTTGAACACAAAATGCGAATGAAACTGCATGGGAGACTGTTGCTTAAATTTGAAGAACTTCCGGAAAGGAGTTCGAAATATTCCTGTATGAAGTTATGGAGTAGAAAGAAATAAAGTGAATTTTGTAATTTACGTGGTTATCATGGAGAATTAATGAACACCTTAAACTTTTTAGGAATAATTAATCTTTTTAATAATTATTAGCAACCCCTCCCCTGCAAGCACGATAAAGTTCCGAAACACCTGCTTACAGTAGTTTCATAATATTAACCTGAATTAAGACAATTTAATATTTTAATATTAATAAATAAATAATAAAAATTATTAAGCAAGTAAAATTGTTATGATTTAATTAAATTATTTTTAATAGATAAATATATCTTGTAACTATACTGAATATATAAATTGTAACTCTATAAATATATCTTGTAACTATTTTGCAATGTATAAATATATCTTGTCCATAAATATAGATATATCTACATTATGATATTGTAATGTGTAATTCTTACTATATATTTATAAATTAAAAAATAACTTATTCATTATTTATATTAAATATTATTATTACATTCTCTTATTTGGTTCTAATTATTATATAACAACTGTAAGAAATGCTTAATTACAGGTATGTCGTAATATTGTTGTGTTTGAGAGGGGTGCAAATAATTATTTTAAAATCAATAATTTTAAATAATATTGTACATTTATACAATATACATCAGATATTTTTGTATTTAAGTATATTATCTATTGTATATATAAAGGAGGATGTTTGTGGCTTTGTATGTTTGTTCGCTATACACTCATAGGCCTTTCGACCTATCGGGACTACAATTTGTAGAATCTCTTTAGGACCCTGTGGATTAAACGGGCTACCTTTGAACCTGAATACTCCACCATCCCCAGGGGTAGGAATCCCTGAAACAGCGCACACATATACACCTGGTGGTGACAATGAGAACTAAAGAAATATTGTTGCACAACACTTGGAACTAAAATAGCAACCTGGTGTCAAGAATTGGAACTCAAATAGTGTTGTGCATAATAGCGCCAAGTACAAACCTGGTGGAGACAATGGGAATTACACAAATATTATTGTGCATAATAGCATCACATTGCAACACGGTGGTGACAATTGGAACTATACAACAAATTGTTGTGCATAGTTGTGCCACATATGCACATGATGGCAACCACGAGAACTAAACACACATTATGAGACAACAATTGGAAATATAACATTGCGGTGCATAACAGTACCACATAACAGTACCGATCGCGAAAACGGGAACTACATATACACTGTTTGGTCACTTTATTAGGTGATCCTTTGCTGTGTGCATAAATGGTACGTTCCATTCATTTGCAAGTCACATGGACAGTTGTGGCTATAAATACAGTAGTACAGACCTCCCATCATCTGTGGAAGAAACAAACCACAGTGATGATGGAAAAGTGTAGTGATCTAAAGGAGTTTGATTGTCGTATGGATCGTCTTGGCTATAAGTGCTGGTCAAAGCGTATCAGAGATGGCAGTGCTCCTGAAGTTTTTGCATACATCAATTTCAAGGGTGTATAGGGAATGGTGCAACGAACAGAAAATGTCGAATCAGCGGCCCGCCTGTGGTCAAAAATCGCTTGTTGATCACAGAGGCCGGTGGAGGATGTCTAGAATTGTGCAAGCCAGGAAACGGGTCACAATTGCCCAAGTGATGTCCGACTTCAACAGAAGTGCGCAGCAAACCATCTCGCAGCATGGCACTAGACCCTCGTCTGGTATCCTTCTGGTAGCAAAGAACAGGAGGGCATGAGCAAAGAACAGGTTCTGTGGGCAAAGCAACCCCGACACTGTCCCATCGACGACTGGAAAAAGGTTGCTTGATCCGATGAGTCGAAATTCCTGCTGCATCATGTTGATGGCAGACACAGAATTTGGCACAAACAACATGAATGTGTGGATCTGTCATATTTTGCAACAACTCTTCAAGCCGGTGAGGGCACTGTCATGGTGTGGGGGATGTTTACACGGCACATGTTGGGTCCATTGATACCTCTAGAGGCATGTCTGGATGCTAAAGCATAACTAAACATCGTAGCTGATCAAGCGAAAAGTACATGTTAACAGTTTATCCTCAGATGGCTACTTCCAGCAGATAAGGCGTCGGTGCACAAAATGGAATGGTTTGATGAACACAACGATGCCATTTTCTTGCTGCAGTGACCCGCTCAGTCCCCGGATCTCAGCTTGATTGAAAATTTGTGTGTTGAGCTAGAATGGGCTGTTCGCTCCAGGCTTACAAATCCATCAATTCTTGAGGAACTATCTGACACACTCATGTCTGCATGATACACAATAACTAATAGCTACTAGGTAGATGTAATAAAATGGCTGACAGTGTCTATTGTTGTGTATAATAGCACTACAGGTTAGGCTGGTGGTTGTTAATTAAAACAAAAATACTCTTGTGCATAACAGAGACTGGGTTTTCGGGATAAATACAGATTTGTAATGATCAGAAGGTTTAAAGTGATAGAGTTCTGATGTTACAAAGTTCGAAAAACCTGGAACGAAGGGTATGACCAGAAAGGAGAAGTGGAGAAACAGGTGGGAAGTCTTATATTCTCTGATCTCTAGGGGTGGGCGAGTAGTGGTTTTTCGATTCGAGTCGAGTAGCATGGGTTATAAGTAAAAGACTTAGTTTCCAATAGTTTTTATTATAAAATTAAATTAAAACAAACAATGTTCCTTATCTCTAAGATATTGGTTTACAATTATATAGGCCTACAAATGTATAAACTAAAAATTATATTTGATGAATTTACCTGAAATGACCATACTTCAAGATACAAATATTGTAAAAAAAAGGTAAATAAAAGTGTCAGGTAGGTATTAAGCAGGCCTAATATAAATCTAATATTACATTTAGAATTAATCAAGTAAGTAAAGTAACCTAATAAACTACAGTTGCAACATGTAAATTGTAACTTAATAAAAATTGAATTGAAAACGGAAAAAAATTTGAAGTTTTCTTTCATAAGAGACGCTAGCGATCCTGGTGGCTGGTTGTTACACTAACTCAGTCTAGCAAATACAGCGCGATGTATTCAAAAGGAATCGGCTGATACTATGACAACTTGGAGCACTGTTGTGTTGATCGATTTCGTATTTCTGGGGAAAACTAACTGGAATGCATCAAAATTTGGACTTTTACTGTGGCAATGTGAATGCGTGGTCAAAACAAAGTGTATCTTATTTAGTATCGATTCACACCCACTTCGGTAATATCGTAATCTTTTAGCGATAGGCGGAAGGATATCAAACTCATTGTTGAATATGCTAGAATTTTTGTAATGTTAAGAATCGGGACATATTTATTTTTAGCAACGTTAAGAGGAACTTTTTTTACCGATACTGATATGATAAAGATTACTGTGCGTCATCTGCGATGCTGTATTGGTCCAGTCTGCACCGACTACGGTGTTCGGGAACAAAATAGACTGTTGAATTCTACTTATTGCGTGATTATACGAATTAAATCAGTATTCATTTAAAGGAATGGGGATTACATAAAACAATACACACTCAAGTATGTTTTTAATTTGTCAAACAAATTTTTTGTAAAATAATGGCGATCGGCATTTTAAACACTTTTTAATTACTCGACTCGCGTTTTCGAGTAGTCTCCACTAATCGCTCGACTCCGAATAATCAAAAATACTCGACAGATACTCGAAAACTCGAGTATTCGCCCACCCCTATTGATCTCGATATTAATTTCATGTCTAGGAATCTCAACTTAAAAAATTTGAATAACCCGGAACTATGAGTCTACACGGGAGCATGGTGAGTGGATGGGCAACCATTGTTGAAGGATACTTCTACAGGGTTTTCTGGATAGATGTAGATTTGTAATGAGATCATATATTTGAGTTTGTTTTTTTATTGTACCAACTGGGAAAGTTTCGAAGTGATCTCACAAATGCAATTTCTTTATCATCCACATCAGGACATTTGTTTAATGTAACCTGAGCAAAGAAAGGGGCTTCCTGCTAGTATACAATAAATGAATAACTAATACCTTGTCTTATTGTATGCTTAATTATTTCATTAAATATAAAGGAAAACACAATTTAGATTGTAAAAACAAAATTTTATTTTTGTCTCAAACAAAAAACTTTAAAGATTCATTTTAAAAAAAACCCTCAATCTACATTTTATAGTGAGTTCTTATCAAATTTTGATAAAAAATCTTATCCACAATTAGAAACTCCTCGAATTCTTTCAAAGAATAAATTATTTCCTTAATATCTGAATAGGCTAGTTAGTTTGCTTTGTTCTGAATAGCATTTTCCACAAAAATTACTAAGGCTTTTCACCAGTATGTGATCTAATGTGGCTACGTAAATTGCTTTTGTCTGAAAAGTACTTTCCACAAAACTCACATTTGAATGATTTTTCATCTGAATGTGATCTCATGTGTCTAGTTAAATTGCTTGAATCTGAAAAACATTTTTCACAAAACTCACATTTAAATGGCTTTTCACCTGTATGTGATCTAATGTGTGTAATTAAACTGCTTGATACTGAAAAGCACTTTTCACAAAACTCACATTTAAATGGTTTTTCACCTGTATGTGATCTAATGTGGCTACTTAAATTGCTTGCAACTGAAAAGCACTTTCCACAAAACTCACATTTAAACGGCTTTTCACCTGAATGTGATCTAACGTGTCTAGTTAAACTGCTTGCATCTAAAAAACCTTTTCCACAAAGTGCACATTTAAAAGTATCATCTTTGTGTAATCGAGTGTGAATTCTCAAAGATCGAAGTTTTACAAAACTCTTGTTGCAGAATTCGCATTTATATGATTTATCATCCATTTTTGAAGTGATGTTAATAGTTCAATTATCTTGAAATGAGATCATCAGTTTGTCCAATGAAATACAAAAAATCAGACTGTTTGCTTTATATTTCAATCTAACGATTCTAAAGAGATGTTAATTAAAAGCAAACTGAAAGATTACAGAAGTTCGTATCTGGACGAATCGACATTGGGAAATAAAACATTGTTTTCTAATCTTTGTTATTCAACTCTGTTAATATAAATGACTTATCAATCATTCAACAGTTCTAGAAGGAAGCTGCCTTATAACAGAAAACACAGGAGAATAGTTGTAAAAATGACGTTAACGATTAATTTACCACATCGCGCCGTTTCCCCGTCTTTGGATCATGGGATCTCAACATCCGGTTGCGTCACTTCCTGTTAGAAATCATCAAATTAATAGCGCTAGCTATTTTTGAATTTTGATTGTATAAGAATTTTTCTTCGATAATTCATATTTGATTGAATATCTACTACTGTTTATTTATGCATCTATTGTTATATTTAAATAATTTTCATACCCTTCATTTGACCTTTTAATTTTTTTTTTCGTTTTATTTCATACTTTGCTTGGTTGTGATTACATTCATTTTTGAAAGTTGTTAAATGAGTTAGAATTTTTTCAGATTTTAATTGGTTTTTATCCTTTATGTAAATTGAAACTAAAGAGTCAGGACAGTGGAAGAAAGGCCGAAAAGTCAAAATCTGTAGATTTAATAATTATAGGAGTAATTTTATGAAGGGGTTATTAATGGAAAATAAAATAATTCGATTAAGAACCTGTATCGCTTACTTTTTACTTGGAATTTTTATTTTTTTCATTCATTAATTTTTAAAGTCCTAAAACTGGTTTTATATTAAATAGATTAAAAAGGTTTACTAGGTTCTGTTTAGTAACCTGTATACTTATGATATTTAATGCATTAAAATAACTTCCCCAGAAAGAAGTCCAAAATAAGCAAAATATAGACGGGTCATTCCATGCCAAATCATACAGCCAAAACTTGATTTTACACCCAAGGTACTCCAGATTGTAATGAAAATTTGTATACATTATGAGACTATTAAAATAAGAAAAAATGCAAAGTTTCACTCAATTATTACAATTAGTTTCTGAGTTATAACCGTTTGAAGTTTTAGATAGTTTTAATTTCCGAGGACGGTTTGGGTCGGAAACAAGCTTGTATGTATTTACGTTTTTTGTTACCAAATTTATATTTATCAAGGTAGAGGTTTCAAACTTGACCCATTTGTTGTAGATTGTATACAGAATCAGATGACACCAAGAGCATTAAAACTAAAGCTTTCCATCATAGTTAAAAAAATTCTGAAATGTAAGAAAAAAACTATTTTACGAAATTGTGTACCTCACTTAGAAAAAACAATATAGCAAAAATCTCTCTCCATATAGCCCTACACAACCATATATCACTGAAAAGAGGATAAAATTGTCTTTCAAAAGGTGAAAAAAAAATTGGTGGGGTTTTGAGTTATAAGAGTTTTAATACAATATAAAGTTAATAAACTATTTTTAACGCTGCAAAATTTTATGCTCCACAAATTTTTTTTTTTTTTATTTATGTATGTCATATATTTCCCATTCGGTATGCTTATATAAACTGCATACCTGTGTTATGCGACTGAGAGTTTACTATATTAGTAAAAAATTAAATCTAATAGTTATCGTTTTTTAATATAATTTTTCCATCCACCACGTCAGAGATTAATTTGTGTTTTATTTCTTTAAATGTAATATTGTCTTTGTATTCTATGTTTAATTGTTTGAAAATTTTGTATTTAACATAATTATTTAATCTATATCCAAAGTTATTATTTATTTTATCTATTTTTAAGATTTTATTCCAATCATGTCTGAACATGAACCCCCTCACATCTCCAACAGCCTATTCTAGTGTCAGTGTTAGCTAGCTCTGCTGCAGTGAACATCAATTATTAATTTATTTTTTTTAATAGTTGCTGTGCTTTTTTTTAAGAGTTAAATTTGCTTGTCAGTTTCCTGCGTTTTAAAATCACTTTGAAGCCACTGTTATCTATATGAAGTGATTTATGTAAATTGTGAAGTGATTTAAGTGAAGTGTTTTGTTTTGTTTTTGTTTTTTTTTTGCCTTTTGTTTTAAATTATGGAAGAATGACTTGCAGTAGTGACTATAGACCTAGTTTGATATGTACTGTTGGCATTTTATTAACCTCTTGCTTTAAAAACACTACACTAACAAAAAAACAAGGATATTTATGTAATTTTTGAGAAAATATCCAAACAAGAAATAGATCTTTTAATGTGGCGCACAAGTAATCAGTATAGTGAGAAAGACACTATTTGTTCTCATCACTTGTGTTATTTTTTAAAATATTATGAAAAGAACCAAAAAACTTGTAGTGATCCGTTTAAGAGTAACTCTGTCCCCTTATCAAAGAAAAAAGACTTGAGGGTAATAACTTTAGAAAAAGCGAAAGAGGTTGAGGTAAATAGAAACATTACTTTAGTGCCAGGAAAGATGTTGTGCAGTAGCTGTCGAAATCATTATTAAAAGCAAAACCTGACCCACAGCCAGATAATGAAGAAATGGTTATAAGTCATGAAAGTGATGATGAAATTGAAGATGAATTAAAAACGGCAAAAAGAGTTTTTGAAAAAGATAAACTCAACGAGACTCTTTTAGGATTAGATGTAACTCCATTGAAACTTAAATCATTATCTGCTTGCTCAAAGGGAAAATATGCAAAAAAAAAAGTTTAAACAGCTAAAACCCAAGTTAAAAAAAAGCTATCATATGTCTTACAAATAAAGGACTCTCACAGTGAGTCACCAAGTGAAGCTGAAGGTACAAAAAAAGAAAATGATTTAAAGAAACAATCTGCTGATCTTGATTATTTAGTTAATGTTATGAAAGAGAAAGTTAAAGACAAACTTGAGTACGCGTGAAAAAAATAGAGGTTTAACAATCGCTCCAAAGTCTTTGTCTCGCTGGAAAGTAGCGGAGGAATTTAATGTATCAGAATATTTGGTGCAAAAAGCAAGAAATCTGTCGAATGAAAAAGGCATTTTGGTGTTGCCAGAACCTAAAAAAAGCAGAACGGTCCCTGAAAAGACAATAAATATTGTAAAAGAGTTTTACCATGATGATGAATTTTCTTACATGATGCCAGGTGCTAAAGATCGTGTTTGTATTGAAAAAAATATGTACATGCAGAAAAGACTTCTTTTATGCAACCTACATGAACTATTATATTTGTTGTTTTTAAGAATAGGTGTCCACAGCTAAACTAGGATTTTCTAAATTTTGCTCTCTGAGACCAAAATGGTGTGTGTTGGCTGGTTCACCAGGCACTCATTGTGTATGTGTGTGCTTATACCACCAAAATATGGAACTTTTAGCTAATGCAATGAATCAGCATGATAAAGAATCTGTCCATAATATGTTAGTTTGTAACCGACAGAATAGAGATTGCATGCTGCGCCGCTATGATGAATGTCCTAAAACATCTGAGCCACTGAAGCTTTATTTGTAAGACATCTTAGAAGATTTTAATGATGAAGATGAAATCAAATTTTCAGTGGGTAAGTGATGGCCGAATGATGCTACAGACAATGCTACTTCCTCGTCAAGAATTCATTGAATGTACTATTCGGAAAATTGAATCTCTTACCCCTCTTTCTTTTATAACAACTTCAAAACTTCATTTGAGAAAGACTTCAATAACTTACACTACTAAGAGACAAATTTGTAGGGTAAAAAATGGAAACTTTGTTAACCTGTAGGGTAAGTAAAAATAAATTAAAGTCCTATGATTATCTTATACGTTACAATATGTATCCGCTAATCTAGACCCAACTGCAGAAAGAGTTTCAAAAAAAATTGTTAAAAATTTTTATAAATTCTTAATTTTGTAAAACTCTTTATTGTAGCTATGCTCCATATTGTATTTTTCTTTTCAAAAATATAAATTTAATTCCAACTGTCTCAAACTTGTTTTACAGCTGATTTTGTTTAATCCAGACTTTCGGTGACTAGGAAAACTCTAGTCCTACTAACCATTGACTGGCATGACCGTAGGCTTATTTATGTTCACTTTTACCCATATATTGTTCCATTTATAGACTTAGTAGACTTTTTAGAATCTTGTACTTTTTACTGTAAGGCCATAAAACCATATTTTAAACCCAGCCTTGGTGGGTGTAACAATTCCTAGCGTAAATACTATTGTTACTTTACATTGCTATAAAACTCTTTAAAACTCAAAACCCCAGCAATCTTATTTCACCATTTGAAAGATAATTTTATACTCTTTCCAATGATATATGATTGTGTTAGGTATCTGGAGAGAGATTTTAGCTCTAAGTTCTTTTCTTTATGCATATCACAGTTTCGAAAAATTGTACTTCTTTATTTTTAGTACATGTTTTCACTATGATGGAATGTTTTAATTTCAATGTTGATAATGTCATCGTATTCTGTATGAAATTAAGAACAAATGAATGAAGTTTCAAACCTCTAGCTTTATAAATGTTGATTTTATCCAGGAAAACGCAAATACATACAAGCTCGTTCGGTGCCCAAATTGTCCTCGGAAGTTCAAATCAACTAAAACTTTAAAAGGCTATAACTCTGAAACTAATTGTTAGAATTGGATAAAATTTTGTTTTTTTTCTTAACTTAGTGTATACATTGAACATACAAATTTTCAACGACATCTGTGGTAGGTGGGTGTAGGCCCTGGATGACTTGGTATGGAATGACCCAGACTTGATTTAAAGGTTTAACTTTTATTATCTCACCTTTAATTACCAGATATATTTTAATTGATCTGCTTTATTTACATAATGCATGTATTTAAATAAGCTTATTTACAAGGCTTTTGATTGGTTTCCATGATTTAACATTGATTTTCATTAGTATTACACATGAGCTTTAACTGACTTTTTAAACAATCACAAATCAGCGATCAGAAGCACAGTCAACACAAAATTGAAACAAAACAATACAATTGAATAACAAACAATAAGATAAATTACAATATACAGTGAATCATAGAATAAATGCTGATAAAAATCTTTACAACTACCCCCATTCTAGGATGTTTCGTCCCCGAAAATTATGTATACCTAAATAAACTTGCAAGTATATCAAATATAATGGGTCTTAAAAAAATGATTGTGGCCATATGGGGAAGAAAATTAAATATTTAGCTCAGAAAAATAACTAAACTACTATTTACATCATTGCAACGAAAACTGAGATGTATCTTGGGATACGGGTATTTTAGCATAACCCAATGTAAAAAAAAAAAAATCACTGAATGTTTGTGAAGGTTTCTAAATATCACTATTAGTTGATAAATCCTCAAGGCAGTAGAATCAGGCTGTGGGGACAACTCTGCCTGATCGTAAGGTGATCCCTTCAGCTGCTCGGAGTAGAGCGTCTGGCGACAAAGGTTCTTGTGTCAGTGGTTATATGACATCTTCAGAATGGTTGGATTAAATCATACATCCAGGGGCAGCAACAACTTTATAAGTGACTGGTGATGTCTGGACGATAACTTGAAACAGTTCGTACCATGTGTGAAGGAGCTTCTCAGCCTAGCCAATTTGATGGGTAGGGATATGTACCCATATCATATCAGCAGACGGAAAAGCTAATGGTCTGTGATCTGAATCTTACTGACGATTGTTCGTCTGTTGTGCATCTGTAATGTTAATGTGAGCTAGTTAACGTGCTTCATCTATTGTTGCTTTGAGGAGGCAGTTAAGTCTTGTTGTGGTTCGAGTTTAACTGGCAGCAACATTCTGTTGGGATTTCTTCAATGGAGGAGATAGAACAGAGTATAACCTATCATCTGCTGGATGGATAAATTGTATGCAAACCTGACGAAAGGCAAGATGGAATCCCAAATGCTGTGGTCGTATGAGAATCATATCAGCTAAAGTTTTATTGAAATTCTTATAAAAACAGTTCAAGCTGTGGGTGATAGCTTGAAGTTTTGTGATGAATTGTTCAATACAAATGGAGTGTTTCACAGAGGTTTGCAGGCATGAACTGCGAGCCTCAGTCTAATAGCAGAATAAGCGGCACTCAAATTTTCAGCATAATATCGTTAATGAAGAATTTGTACTTCCGTTACAGTGTTCATCATGTTGGCTTTAGTAACTGCATGTTTTGTAAAATGATCAATTGCGATGTCCATTCATCGGTTGCCAGTGACTAAATTCAGGAAGCAACCTAGTAAATCAATACCTACATGGTAGGTGTTTCAGCAATGGGTAATGGCTGGAGATTACCAGTGGGAGTTGAGATGGACTCTTCCTAGCTTGGCAGGTAAGGCATCGAATTTCAAAAAAGCACACAGCTGTGCTTTGTTCCGGCCAAAACTACTTTAATAGACTCTAGTGATAGTCTTCACTGTACCAAGGTGAGTGGCAGATGGATTAGATTGGCAGGCTTCAAAGACAATTCATCGGAGGGGAGTTGGAATCATAAGTAATAGCTGGTGGAGGTTAGTTCATAAATCTGCTTATACAGGAGATAATCTCTAAGCTAGTATCCATACTTAACAGATTGTTGTGAGGTTTGCAGTGCGTTGATGTGGTTTCTAAGGATTAGATCTCTACGTTTCCTGCAATGTTGTTAAGTGTTTCGTCCAGGGCTATGGAATTGGAGTAGTTAAAAATGTACCGACTCCAACTCTGACTCCTAACAAATTTAAATTATAATATAAATAATATGTTAAAATTTCCTATTTCATAGACAATAATTAGATAAATTTTAAATATATCATGAAAAATACAAGCTAAGTTATTTGCAAATTTCTAAACATAACATATTTTATGATATTTATATTAATAAAACCGTCACCCCATGAAAAACTTTCACAATTGCCAAAAAAGTGTTGACAAAGTCGGATGTCTCTGAACACTTTACAACAACAACAGAAAAGTCAGGGAAATATGCTATATGTCAGTGTATTACAAAATATGGTGATTGTGAAAAAGCATGTGCTGCATTTATTTATTTTATTTTCTATATTGAAACAAACAAAACATATCAGAGTCGATGGTTTTCTTCACTGACTCCACAGCCTTGGTTTCGTCGAGTTGCACAACTGCATGGATGAAGTTTGGCTGTGGCTCGGCTAGTTGAACAGGATGTGGGGAGTAACAATCTTCATTGTGATGCTTGATTTGGATTTGTAAATGATGTTCATATTGTATTCTTGTAGTCGCAGGGACTATCTAGGTAATCTACCAGTGGTATCTTTAAGGCTGACCAACCAACACAGACGTTTCCTGTAGTCGACACAGAATCTCAATTTCCATCCTTCATTTTGAAAGAGATTTGTGTAAACAATAGGATTTTTGAATTTCAGGAAAGGCAGAATTTTAAGGGCCTTGGTATTGAACTTAAAAAACAAATGCTGAATGTAGTGTGATATGTAAATGTAGTAGAAAAAGATATTAGAAATTAAAAACTAATAAAGAAAAAAGTTTGCTGATAAATCGAGTATGAAGGGTTAATTGATAGCATCCTAGCACTTTGAAAAATAAAAGAAAACATTGAGATAAAGAATTTGTTTCTTTGCATTAACCTAACTTCTTTTTCATTTATATATAAAATCAGATGATGGCGTGAACTTTTTTCAAACATAATGTGACTGCATAATTATGGAATCTATAAAACTTTAACATTGAAGTCTTTGTATTTATTATGGTAAAGATTTGTCAGTTGTTTATGGATTTGTTCAAAATGAGCATAACATGCTTTCTAAAATAAAGTTTCACTTTTTATTGAAATTGCTTTGATTTCAAACTTTTGGTTTTTGATTTTAACACAGAAGTTATTTTATGTGTATTAAATGTATTGAAAATTTTTCATTTAGAAGTTCCAAAACTTGTGTCCATTTCTCAACTAAGAAAACTAATGCTTAATTTATTTTGTATCTGAGGAATATTATTCTATTATCAAGATGTATAAATCAGTGTTCCATCACATTTAAGATAAAGGAACACTCAATAAGAGGTGGTATAGTTATGA
The DNA here is from genome assembly GCA_023159025.1 of Thereuonema tuberculata. Lineage (NCBI taxonomy): Eukaryota > Metazoa > Arthropoda > Chilopoda > Scutigeromorpha > Scutigeridae > Thereuonema > Thereuonema tuberculata. The sequence goes on along the minus strand of JAFIDM010123682.1, from coordinate 33,462 downwards.
AAAGAGATATTGACTTTAATGATAGAAATTAATGTTGAATAATAATAATAAGATAGAAAAATTGTAATATTTCCTAAAAATACTTCCTGTATTTCCTAGGGAAATATTGCAATTTTGTTGGATGGAAGTTCTAAGAAAATTTCAGTGATGATGTCCTCGTAAAACATTTATTTCTGGTCTTACCTTCCTAATAGCGTAGTGTCGGTTGGTTGGTTGGTTGGTGTTTAATGGCGCAAAAGCAGCTGCGGCTAAGCTGCGCCAAAGCGTAGTGTCATGTGACAGAATTCATCGGTGACACGTTTTGATTTTTGCCTCAAAGAAACAATGTTATTAATGCAAATTGATCATTGAAAAGAAAAAAAGTAATAGAATTAAAGAGAATAATTATAAATTGAATGTTTTTTTAATAGTAAGTTAAGTTTAATAAATCATTATTTATTATATACATCTGTTTTCAGCATATAATAATTATATAACTTATGATTTTTAACGAATGAGAAACTAATACGAAAGTAAATACGGCTCACTTCATTGACACACTTTGGTGAGAAGATCACTTAACTAAAGTCCCCGCGCTGATTAAAGATCCTCCCAGAATGCAACGCAGCTTATAGATTGAGCTTTCCTGGCCGACTACTAACATTGAAAGAAAAGAGGTCGCTACTCTTCTGTTTCAATGTTTGCAGTCGCCCAGGAAAGGACAATCTATAACCTGCTTTGCATTCTGGGAGGATCTTTATTCAGCGCGGGGACTTTAATAGCAGTGTTTTCATTGGGCAAGTAACGTGCAGCTAAAACGGTAGTCAAAAAAGATAGAGAGTTGGAGAAGATGAGGTAATCAGTACATTTGAAATTTTGACGCCTTGACATATAGATGTAAAGCTAGTAAATCGCAGTTGAAGAGTTGGAGAAGATGTGGCCATCAGAATGATCGGAGTTTGACAGTGAAGATGCAAGACGAAAGAGTCGCAGTCGAAGTAATTGGAGAAGAGGAGGCGATCAAGCAGTCGCACTTATGACACATTGGAGACTAAAAGCAAGTGAATCGCAGTCTGCGGAGAAGTGGATACAAGAGTTCCAGGACATGCTCTCGGTAAAAGGCAGCATTTATCTTGACCTTTGGAGGTAACTTCCTCAGCGGCAACTTTCCACTGAAGCTGTAACCTGCAAAAATCATGAATCCTCTCAAAAAGTTTTCTTTGCATTCGCGGTACTACTCCGATCATCCTTTGGCATCAAAAGGGCGATAAAATATTTCCTTTGGCTTCTTGGTATCACTAAGTTAGATCCTAGCCTCATCCACAGTACTGTCTTACTTTCCTTTTTCTCCCGATGAGTGGCGCTTGTAAAGCTTTCAACTGTTGGTCTTCCTTTCAGTAATGTATTGAAAAGGTAGACAATGAACATGAGCTTTATGATGCTTTTCTAATTGCAGATCACGCCTAATTATCCGTGTAACTGTTGGCTGAGAAACTCCTACAGCCTGGACAACCGACCTTTGGGTGCTAAGGCCAACAATCCTACCCTTCACTTTCTTAATAACGTTAGGAGTTATTGCCGGTCATGATTATTGTTTTCGTGCCTGTTGCTTAGCCTTCTTTTGGCTGAGGGGTTTCATACGACTTTTTCCAATTACCCGGTTGACGATGGACTTGTAAACTTGAAAATTTCAGTGTTTGCACCTGTCCACAATTGTTGAAGCTACTTATTTAGCATTGGAAAAAGCAACTATTTACCCCTCCCACCAATTTGGGATTTTTGGTGGCATATTTACAATGCAACACAATTCCAGCTACCAGATAATCAACTATCGCAGCCGACGTGTTGGAGAAGAAGGGATGATCCAAACGATCAGAGTTTTGTCTGTTCAACGATGAAGAAGCAAGACAAATGAGCCTATGTCAAAGTACTGTGTATGCTCCAATAGAGGCCCCCGGCATTTATTTGCAAAACTAGCCTCGGCTCCTGGCGCTTAATAGAGACCGGCTGCTATTAGAGGCCGTCCATTATTAACAAAAACCTTCAGAACGCAATATTTTTACACATAAATACCGGCTAATATTACAAACAGCTACTTTATTTGAATTTCACATGCTACATAAGACTTTTAAAGATAAATGCTGCTTTTCGTTCTTTTCGTACCTTTCGCTGCTATTCATTGTCCGAATCCGCAATGTCGGGTGGTCACCAATTTATTGGAGTATATACGGTAATTGGAGAGTAGAGAAGGTGGTCCTGAAGTCGGAATTTTGACACCCTGAAGGAGAGGTATAAACATAGGTGAATCATAGTTTGCAGAGATATGATTCAAGAGCTGATATCCAGTTAACCCAAGAAAAGGCGGAAGACTAAGCAAACCACACGGCGGCTCGTCGTAAGCATCCAAAAGGATGCATCCGATATAGGAGCCAAGCTGATAGGACAACAACACAAGACGAATAGGTAGACGATACTCTACGACGCCAATGCAGAAATATAAGGCAAACTGCATAAATTGTAAGAAAAGAATTATTTTTGTTTATTGCAAACTATTAAAGAAGGATGACAGACGGATACTATCGGAAGGAAATAGCGGATTTGGAATCCAGCGGGCAAAGCTAGGGCCATCACCAATCCGAACTCCTTTTAGGTTGCAATTCAAGCGATCAGACCCATCTGAACTATTAATAGAATAAGGTGTTAAAAGACAAATATACGAGCAGTGTGTTCTTTTTTCGCTATCTCCGATTCTTTAGATATAGTGGGGAAAGAGCTAATGTGTTTGTGTACTATTTAGTGAGAGCAGTGTTTGTGTCTAATCTAACGAATCAAAATTCTTTTATAAAAGAGAAAAAACTAAAAAGTGAACTCAAAGTGTAAAAATAAAAGAAGAGAGGGAGATGTGAAAGGAGAATGATGCCAAGTTTCGAACTCACCAGGGAGAAGCCATGTTTTACCTTGAGCAAATGTAACTAAGAACAGTTGCCTTGAGAATCAAATCTTGCTGAAGAGACTGTATTTTATCATATTCTAGTTGTTTCTGTTTAGGGTTTAAATAGCCAATGTATTGACTACATTTGTTTTGGTTTTTTTTATTATTTGCAATTTTTCTATTTCACCATTTCATTTTATCATTAATCTTGTTATAAAAATCTAATATATATACACTTTACTTCCAAAAAGATAAGCACAGAGAGTAAAAATGTTAATTTATGTAAGAGATCTGAATTAATGAAGCTGAAATTTGCTGCAAAGGTAGAAGGAAGTATGCAAATTATATAGGCAACAGTCAATCACGGTTTCGCGTCGAGAAATAAGCAAAACAAGCAGTCGTATAAGAAGCAAGCAGAAGGGTTACAGGAGTTGCATGTAAGTGCTGATGAAAGGTGTTTAGAACGTTCGTACAATTTATTTTCAAGCTAGATGTGTTTCTATGGCTTCCAGAAAACTAATGGAAGATTCTGAGCACTGGCGGGCTGTCGGACGCATTGAAGCAGGACAGCCTATAACAGATGTTGCTCGTTTCTTCGGCGTCCAAGGGTTACGACCCCTGCGGAAGATCGATATATTGCTGTTGTAGCCAAGCGGAATCAAAGATTCACCGCCCACATATGACATCTATGATTGTAGCGGCCATTGGTAAGACGATATCTGCCACTACTGTTCATGAATGGTGTGTACTTCCGGGTACCACGAGTTTGTGTTCCTTAATCCGTCCAATCCAGGAGAGAACGATTACAGTGGTTCCACCAGCATGTGAATTGGACTACGTCTGATTGGGGTAACGTAATGTTCACAGAGGAGTCCAGATTTGCCCTACAACCTGATGATAAGCATGTAAGGGTCTATAGGGAACTAGGCGCATGCAATCTGCCCCAGAACATAACGCATTCCATGGTGGAAGCATTATGGTCTGGGCAGGGATTTCATTGGGATATCGCACCGACCTGCACAACTACAGGTGAGCTTCAGTGACAGTTGTACGGCATCGAGATGAAGTCCTAGACCCCATTGTGAAACTGTACGCTGCAGCACTTGGATCTTCTTTCGTTTTAATGGACGATAATGCAAATCCCCATAGAGCTGCCATCTTTGACGACTTTCTGGAGAGTGAGGAATTGCACATATGGAGTGGCCATCTTACCCGCTGGACCTTAATCCAATTGAAAATCTTTGGGATGTCCTCGGGCGTGCTGTATGTCGACTTTTCCCACCTCCAGCCACTCTTAGAGCTTTATAAACTGCCCTACAGGAGGAATGGCTATTACTGGACTCTGTGGTGGTTGATCACCTCGTAACAAGCATGATCACACGCTGTAAACTTTGTATGCAGATGAAGGGTGCTCACATACCCTACTAATGTCGGTTTTTATTGTTTGTTTTGAATTTAAACATCATTTTATTAATGACACAAATCTGACATCTTATAATTTATGAAAATTCAATATTTTGTTTATCTCTGTATGTAATTTTTTGTTTTGTTTCATGAATAAACTTAGAGCTACTTACTTTGAGCATTTCATGTCAATCAAAGCAGTATTTGCCCATTTTTTCACATTTTACTGCTCTGTGCTTAACTTTTGGAAGTGAGTGTATGTAGTTTTAGGACAAGAACTTCATCTGTTACCTGCTCTTCAGGTTATCTTGTTTTTATTTCTAAATTAATAAACCATTTATGATATGCGCCAATTTAATCGGATTGCCTTAGGAGGTTTTTTTTTTTTCTGGGATTTAGTTTAGTGTTTTATATCTATGCATTTAACTACAGTCGGACCTCAATTTAACGAAGTCGCTAAATCCCGAAAAAAAGTTCGTTATGTGGAAAATTTGTTAAATAGAGATTCACCTTTTAAAATTACTTTAAACTACATAAAACAGACTTAAAATTCATTAACAATAAATATTATTAAAAAAAAGTAATAATTTTAATGACATAAAGCATACAATACCACAAGCTTACTTAAATTTTACTAATAAAGTCTCTTAATTTTGTCTGAGTTTTTTTTTTTTTTTTTTTTTTGAAAAAGTGTTTTTGCTTGTAGTACGTCTTGCATCTTTGCAAAGCACCAAAAACCCCTTCAGTATTTTCTTCAAATTGTAATCCGGGTCAGATTGTTTCAAATGGTTTTAGCATTTCATCATACGAAGATTTTTTTTTTATTTCTGCATCGTGATAATTTCCATTTTCATCATCTTCATCGTAATTCATATCTGTAGGCTATTGTTTTATTTTACACAATGTCCAAAATATCTGATTCAGTTCGTGTTTCCGAGGTCTCATCTTCAAAATCAAGTGAAAGATAATCATCTATCAGCACATCATCTTAATTTCTTCCCTCAGCTGTATGTGTTTCTACATTTCTTTCATTTCCTCTAAGGGAATATTAATAATAAAAACATTTCAAGGAGAAAAAAAAATAGATGCCACAAAAAAAATTCGTTAAATAGAAAATGCACTTCGCTATTTGGAGGTTATTTTACGAAGAAATTAGCAAAATGTTCTTGGTTCCAAAGAAAAGTTCGCAAAATAGAGGTTCGTTAAATAGAGGTCCGACTGTATATGCAATATTAGTATTTAAGAATATGATCTGGTTCATTATTTGCTTGTATGCATTTTATCTTAATATCTAGTCATTAAATTTTCAGTCATAAGATTTGTTTCTGCAAGGCGCAGACTGGGGATTTATTACCTGAAAAGAACAAACGAGTCTTTTCACTGACATAGGATTGGAGAGGGAAGGTTCAAAGACTTATATTAACCATTTTATATTTTCTTTTTTCGTATTATTATTGCTTTTGAACAGTAGGTTCGCGCCTTAGGCTAGGGTTGTTTCCGAGGTTTGACTGTAAAAAATATGGGCCCAGCGCCATCATACTAGTCCACTAGGGATCAATATCTACTGTGTAGGCATATTGTTGCTTTTGTCACGGATGTCGAATGAGTATTTGAACAAAAACACTCCATTCATCGTCTTACGCCAAACTTCACCCGTAACATACAAAGTTGTTCCAAGTCCTGGATCTTCCATCAATTGAAATCACCCATAAATAGTTCACATCGCCTGTATGAAGGCCTACCTGGCAAATGAGCCATCTGTACCTGTTATACCTATCTCTCTGGCAGGCGAACCATCTACATATGACGTAAACAGTGAACCCACAGCTGCCCTGATACCTCAACTACCCGCCCAAAGTGACGAGAGAAATTTTTAATTACTTATCCAATGAAATCCAACTTTGTAAAATCTATAAAAACCCATGTTTTATGTTTAATAAATTAATTTAGTTCAGTTCCAAAACTTGATTCCTTTCCTTCGCTCCTAAATCATTCCCATAAACACCATTACAGTATCATAAAAATTTGTGTACTTAATCTGCTTATTACTGTATTGAGCACATTAAAAGAGACATTTTTTATTTATTTTTTTGTGCAATATTTTAACGTGAGTTTTTTTTATTACATTCGATCTTCAAAGCCAACACACATATAAAAGGTTAAAAATAAAGTTATTTACAATAAAAAAACCACTACCTGTTTCTCGAGCTCATAAATTTGCCTGCATCGTCAGGTGATACATTCGTATGTTTGTACAATTTATTTTTTTGTTCAATCTGTTTCATTCTATCTTTATCCATTCATCATTGTTTATATGAAGTATTTTGAATATTTGATAGTAATTCTAAAGATTTTTTTTTGGCTTTTTTTATTATTACATATAAGTTATTAATAATTTTATTTGTATCTTGATTATAATCATTTGCTATTTGAAGGAGTAAGATCGTTTAACTTTTTGTTGCAGAAATGATTATTAATTAAATAATTATAAATCACATTTCTATCAATTTTTTTATCATTAAATATCATCATTTGAATTATTCATTTCAAATAAGATACTGAAATGATCAGAAATATTCAATTCAATAATGGTAGCCATTGCTCTAATATTAGAAAAGAAAGGTCGATACAGGAGTCTGAACATGCAGTTTTGGTATTTCCAATTGTTGTAGGCTTATAAATATGATTAGTAAAACCAAGATTATAAAAATCTTCAAATAATTAAGAATTTTTATTATTTAAAGTATTTTTATAAATATCAGTGTTTCCATCTTCTATATGAATTATACTTGAACTTATTTTGTTTTTAATTTCAATTATGTTATTTTTTAATTCTTCATTAAATAAAAGTTTATTTGTGTTAGGAGGTTTATAAATTGCATGAATTACAAATTCAAAACCAAGAGACATAACTTCCTTGGATTTCCAAGTAATATTTTCAATGTTATTGACTGATTTACTACAAATAAAAATTGTAACAGATTTATTTGGTAACTGTTTATTATCATAAACTATTTATAACAATTAAACACAGAAATAGAAAAAGAAAAAAAAACCTACTATACAAGATTATTTTTGTACATCTGTGGCTTTATACTCATGACGTAAAGGAAAAGCAATAAAACAACCTACTATATTATTTTACAACACAATTTATCATCATAGTAAAATGATAATAGTAGTAATTATTTTGCTGTTATCAATATAGTTATCAAAGATGAGGAAATACAGCTCTTTTTCAGAACTTCACTGCTTCTCCTGTAATACCTTTCTTTAATTTTCCTTAAATTATTAGTTTTTGTTGATAGTTTGTGAAGATTCAAATTCTGTGCAGCAACTGAGAAAAATCCCATTCTTTTTTTCATATATGCACATTTGGAATTGTATCTGTGCATGTAATTGAAGCCTGCTATTGACACATGCTTTTCTAATGTTCTAGTACTTGCTGGGCAAATTTATTTTATATCTATACTCTTTAAAACTGCATCTGATGATGTTCCAAATAATTATATGGAACAAATAAAAATAATTAATAAAAAATATTGTTTCAGAACTATGCCTGTTGCCTGCATGAGTTATTGTACTTTTTATGGAACTTTTATTTTAAGGGTGTCGTTGTGGATGTGGCTGTAGAATTTCTCAACCAGTGAACCATGATTTGTTTTACTGTGAGTTGTCTCATATATCCTGGAAACAGTTATTCTGATAAATCTCACCTTCCCTACAATGATGATTCAGTTGGAAGAACATGTGAGGCTTCTTCCTCATAGGCAGTCTCTTGATATTTTTTGAGGATTGTAAATAAGAAAAACATCGACAGATCTTTTTCTTTCTAATGAAACCGATGACCAAGATTTTACAGTAAAAGAAAACTTTCTCCCCTGAATAACAGTTTTGAAATAAGCTATTACAAATGTTGTTTTTATCTGAATTACAATACAGAAGTTAATAAATCTATGCCCGTTTTCTGCACTGTTTGACATCTTTGGGAACCCTTGTCAGAAGAATATATAAATTTTACTTCAGTTCGTTTTGGTTTTTTTCTATAGCACTCATTAGCCATTGAGGCTGGCTTTTCACTCCTTTCCTTCGATGAAGAAGCAACATCATGTTCGCAGCCACCTAACAAAAAAAAATTCTAATCATATGCTTAAGCTTACTTAATTGCTTTCTTTTATCTAATGGAGATGCTGTCATTATGTAGCAATAACAGATACTTAGTAGTTTCTTTAAATTTTCAGTCCTAAGATACTCAAGTACAAAGAAAAAAATTATAGTTGAATTTATTTTCATTCCAATCAAATATTCAAATAAATGCCTTCATTCTTGTGGTCAATGATGAAACAATAGTTAAGTGTTTATGTGCTATAGTGATTCGTAACAGGGAGATTATAAAAATGTGGGATCACTAAATGTTAATTAACTATTATCCATTTTTCAAATTTTGAAATTTTACTCTATTTTTTTTTTTTATTTTGTAACATATAAGCCTAGAATACAGTATACAAACATAAAAAGACAACAAGTGTTCTGGAAAATTACTAATTAAAACATTTTGATTATCAGATCTGTAGGTTACAGATTTTGGACATTGGATTATTAAGATATGCATATTAAAAAAAAAAATGCTAGGGGCTAAAAATGCATTAAATAGGTTCTATATAATTGCATTGTTTAATCAAATGTATAACATTTTCTTACCTTTTTTTTTAGAAGTCTGCTATCTTTTTTGATCAGAAGTTAGCATTCATTAATCACATTTAAACAAAAATATTATAAGCACATATTTAATTTCAAATACACATGTTATATGCATTTAAACATACATGTTTTTGATCTCACGTTGACTCATTATTAGAAGTATCCAACTTACAGTTTGTTTTAACCAATTAAAATATAGATTATTACAATAGAACCTTTTTATTATCCATTTAAGTTCTGAAACTTCTAAAAACGTGTTAGAAATTTTTTTTTTCCTTGGTGTTGCAGAGTATCAGTTAACATAAGAGATGTCCAAAATTAACCATTTGTAGCTAAAATGTTTTAATTTAAGGACATTTACAACAAACTTTTGTAATAAATGATACCAGTTCTTGTCTCTGAACAGAACTAAAAATTCACTGAGAAAAATAATTTAAGTTATAAGATCCAAATTTAATTTCTGAGCTAACTTTAAGTTAAGAAGTATGTCTTGTCCCCATCTTTTTAAAATCACTCAACAACAAGTAGGATTTTTCTGAGTCCGTAGGAAATAAGGGAAAGAAAAAGCATTTTTTTTTACCTGGAACTGGTGAAAACTTAGCAACGGTGTTTTTCATGGTTAGGTTCTGTGGGAATAAATAGATAAAGGAGATGATGGTGATAAAATGCCCAGAAGATAATCATGCAAGATTCTCCTAGTAAAGTCTGGACAGCAAATATGTTCAGAATGGTGCTATGTCTGTTTATGTGGATTAAAAGCAGATTAAATGACATTTAAAAATACATATGAAGTGGGCTTCAGCAGAATAAAGTGAAATTATGAATCCCAATGTCTCAAAATCAAAGGCTAATAGGAAAAGGTAACAAATGGGTTTGTGTATGCCTGTTTTATTATGTTGTTCCGAAAACTATTCCATGTAAATGAACTGATAAGATGATTTCATGACATTAAGAAGGAATATTTTATTTAGAGAATTATATGCATTTGAAGTTAATTTTAATTTATATAAAAGAAGAAGTATTACAAAACTTGTTTATTACTAAAAAACTCCATACTTTATCAGCGATATTTCGCAGGGTAATAATCTTTCCCTGCTTCTTGAGGCTACATTTCAAAAAAAGAAAAACTAATGCAGTTATAGCAAAGAATAAGTCCTGTACAATTACAACAAAAAGAATAAGGCTAAAAGTGTATAAAATTATTATTAATTAATGTTTCACGATTCTATTATTATATCAAGGAAGACATATATATAAAATGTATTTATGGTCTAATTATCGTATTTAGGATAGCTTGTTAAACTTCATTATCAAAATGTATTCACAGACTGATTATTGTATTCACGAACTCTTGTTAAAGTTTATTGTTTTAACTGAAATTCTTAATGTAAAATGAATTGGAAGGAAGAGGGATATATTTTTTCTCTCATTCTTCTGATGAATTCTTTTTGCCCAAAGAAGACGAAATATTACGATTAAAATATTATAAAAGAAGTTTATCAGAATTTGTTATTTCATTGAAATGAAGATTATGAAGTTTCTCGAAAATTATTATTATTCAAAAGCGGTTAAATCAAAAAATAAATTAAAAAAACAGACTCATTATTCAACCATAATTCTGATGAAAAATTTAAATAAAGACTCCTACAGTTTTATAATATTTTTTGAAATTTAAAGTAAGGAGTTTTTTAGTAATAAACAAGTTTTCTAATAAAGAGGAGTGAATTAGATTATTTTCAGAAGAAGGAATAGTTGTAGATATTTCCAATTCAGATATTAAAGGATTTTTGAGACTGTTATCTTTGAGAATTATTAAAGAACATTTATCCACCACATTATTTATATTTACATCATATCTGAGTTTGTATCTTATATATTGTTATATCGGAAGAAAGGAATATTTTTTATTTAAATCTCCGTATATAAATAATTAATCATTTACAAAAAATATACATAGACTTTTAAACTAACTTCTTAAAATAATAACTTTGGCTTTACAAAATAAAGTATTAAACATAAAGTATTTGATGCGGAGTATTTGCAGAATGCATATTGGTTTAGCAAAGTGTAAATAATAATGAGATACAGCTGGATTAAAATCTTAAAATGATTTATTTCGATGGTCATTGAATAAATCTTTCAAGCAATTCTCTACAATGGTTTGATTCACAAAACTTAGAACTTCCATATAATTCTCAAAGTACAGTTTCGCCTTAAAGTTCAACACTGTAATCACTTTAGCTGACTTTTCCCAACTGTGTGATCTTATCGTTCTTTCACACTGAATTTACTAAATAATTGAAATAGCACGCTTCTGCAATTTAATAGCACTGCTATAATGTATCACTAATTACAATAAATGCATCTTGCATTTGATTCACTAATCATAAACACGTAACAGCACTTTTATTCTATACGAATCACTACCTATTCTACTAATGGTTTCTCTCGTATTTCACCTGTATGTTTATGAATAACTAATTAATTCACAAATGACTATTCTACTTTTAACCTAGTATGATAACTAGCACTAATAATTATCGAGTGATTGCTTAATAATAACGGCTTAATTAATTCACATTATGTGACTAACTATTAATACTTGAGGTAATCTCATTAAGTTCACGGCTAACACAAAAGTACTTGAATTTCACTTCTCGTTGACACTGCGCATTGACGAACGCTATTCCATCCAAAAATAATAATTTACAGTACTTACAATAAGTTGACTTTGGTGGCTCATTCACCCGTGTGGAAATTATGTCCAGTAGTAATTAGGTATCTACCGCCAGTCTTCATTCAATGTTGAATTCACAATCCAATCCTTCCTTTGGATATGATTTGGAACTCCCGCTTCCTAATGCTCTCAGCTGAATCGTCCTCCCTTCGTCTAAATAGAATAGGTCGATTTGCTGATAATAACGGCGCACTATAATTGACGCTTGTCAATTCTCTAAGCTTTGATGGGAATAATTTAGAAGTAATTCCTTCTTATAATCTGAATAAATAGTTCCAATCTTCTTTCTTAATTAATTGGAATCTTTCCAATTAGAAATTCTCATTCGGATCAGGTCTAAGTTCGCTATTCAACAGGTAGGTAATACTTGCTTCTTCCCGTAATGTCACCATTTCACTCTTTGGATTGGTTGGAATATTTCACGTTGTGAAATCATAATAATCAATTGCATAAAAGTTCTCTTTTGTCTTCTCTAATAAATCATTCTTAATTTTCCTACTTGAATCTTCTGTTCTCAGTTCCGCCAGTTCTCTCTTCAATAAACGTCCAATGGGATTAATCTTAACCGTTCTGTTCTCCGGTTTAATTCTCGAATAATACTTCACACAGAATTCGTCTTTCCGTGACTCACTAACCTTTTAATTATCGAAGGCGTATTAATTCTCTTAACAGTTCTATACTGTTCTAATCCTGGACTCAAATATTCTGGAACTTTCTTTAAACTGTTCTGCTCTCACCCTACAAGTGCGCTTGACTCCGTCAAGCCGTCAACACTGCTGTTCGCTACTCTGTGCTGTTCTATCTACTGAGTGTGTCAATGGGACTGACCGTAACCTTTCTTAAAACGTCATTCACATTACATCAATCAAATAATTTAAATATTCAAATTTTAACACGTTGTTTTCACTTACAACGCTCAAAAAAAATAAAAATTCTTTTCAAGCAATGTCAATTTAATTATTTTTCCTTTCAATAATTAAAACTTTTAAATATTACTATAAGTTCGCAACAGTATTAAATAATATGGACAAGCAGTTTATAATATAAAACTTCCTGTTTTTAATAAAAGCTCATCAAAACGTAAAAGTTCCAAAACAAAGATATCATAAATTTTTCATTTCCAATTTTAAATTATTGGCTATTTTGGTATCTCTATATATGTAAAGATTAGCTCATTGAACAAACTACTGTACAAAGGACTTTACAATTAATTCCCTACTTCATTATGAAGATATTTGAAAATTAAAAGTGTGTTCATCAGAAGCACAGTGGTGCCATTGTTGTTAATTAAAAAGTGTGTTGAATATTAATGAGAAAAATTCTAAAAAAGACCTGTAATTTTAAATATAAAACTGAAATTTCTTCTTTTTTTATGTTTCAATTCAGCATTTAATATACATATTATGGTACTTTATAATTAAAATTCAACTATTCCACTCACTCTTCAGCAGAAACTACTTATCGGAATGGCACCATATTTGCAGTATGTCGTAATGATGCCCTGGGAAGGACATTCATTGAGAAAAAAATTTGTTCCAAAAACCGCGTATATGCTAACCACGACAATGCAGTTGTGCTGATATGAGTAAAGTGAAGTCACAACATGTTCAATATGTTAACTGCTACCATCTGAAATTGCAGAATCGCATGTTCAGCTATTGAACGAAAGGTGTCCCTGGAAATGCTGAGCATGTGACATCATCTGCTTGCTTTAAGATCTACCCAGGTTGCTAATAATGTAAGATATCCCCACAGTCGAAAATCACATGGGTGAGATCCAGTGGGCACGTGACATCATATGCTTACGTTTTGATTTGCCAAGGTTGCTAATATTTTAAGATATCCCCACAGTCGAAAGTCACATGGGTGAGACCCAGTGAGCACGTGACATCATATGCTTATGTTTTGATTTGCCAAGGCTGCTAATATTTTAAGATATCCCCACAGTCGAAAATCACATGGGTGAGACCCAGTGAGCACGTGACATCATATGCTTACGTTTTGATTTGCCAAGGTTGCTAATATTTTAAGATATCCCCACAGTCGAAAATCACATGGGTGAGTGGATGGGCAACCATTGTTGATGGAAACTTCTACAGGGTTTTCTGGTTAGATATAGATTTGTAATGATATCATATCTTTGAGGGTTTTTTTTTTTGGTACCAACTGGGAAAGTTTCGAAGTGATCTCACAAATGCAATTTTTCTATCATCCACACCAGGACATTTGTTTAATGTAACCCGAGCAAAGAAAGAGTCTTTCTGCTAGTATACAATAAATGAATAACTAATACCTTTTCTTATTGTATGCTTAATTATTTCATTAAATGTAAAGGAAAACTCAATTTAGATTGTAAACTTAACAAAAAAGTAAATAAAACGAAATTTTTGTCTGAAACGAAAAAGTTTAAAGATTCATTTTTTATTTCGTTTGCAAGCCATTAGCTTTAGTAGGTATTAATAAAAAAATAAAAACTCAAAATAATCGATATTTTCTGGTCAGTTCTTATCAAATTTAGATAAAAAAATCTTATCCACAATTACAAACTCCTTGAACTCTTCTAAAGAATAAATATTTTTTTTAATATCTGATTAGGCTAGTTAGTTTGCTTTGTTCTGAATAGCATTTTACTCAAAAATTACTAAGGCTTTTCACCAGTATGTGATCTAATGTGGCTGCGTAAATTGCTTTTGTCTGAAAAGTACTTTCCACAAAACTCACATTTGAATGGTTATTCACCTGTATGTAATCTCATGTGTCTAGTTAAACTGCTTGAAACTGAAAAACATTTTCCACAAAACTCACATTTGAATGGTTTTTCACCTGAATGTGATCTCATGTGTTTAGTTAAACTGCTTGAATCTGAAAAACATTTTCCACAAAACTCACATTTGAAAGGTTTTTCACCTGTATGTGATCTAATGTGTATAGATAAACTGTATGCTTGTGAAAAGCACTTTTGACAAAACTCACATTTGAATGGTTTTTCACCTATATGTGTTCTCAAGTGGCTACTTAAATGGCTTGCTCGTGAAAAGCACTTTTCACAAAACTCACATTTGAAAGGCTTTTCACCTGTATGTGATCTCAGGTGTTCAGTTAATTTGACTTTATCTACAACACATTTTCCACAAAACTCACATTTGAATGGTGTTTCACCTGTATGTGATCTAATGTGGCTACTTAAATTGCTTGCTGTTGAAAAACACTTTTCACAAAACTCACATTTGAAGGATTTTTCACCTGTATGTGATCTAATGTGGCTACTTAAATTGCTTGCTGTTGAAAAGCACTTTTCACAAAACTCACATTTGAAGGGTTTTTCACCTGTATGTGATCTAATGTGGCTACTTAAATTGCTTGCTTGTGAAAAGCACTTTTCACAAAACTCACATTTGAAGGGTTTTTCACCTGTATGTAATCTAATGTGTGCAGTTAAGCTGCTTGCTGCTGAAAAGCACTTTTCACAAAACTCACATTTGAATGGTTTTTCACCTGTATGTGATCTAATGTGTTCAGGTAAACTGCTTGCTTCTGAAAAGCCCTTTTCACAAAACTCACATTTAAATGGCTTTTCACCTGAATGTGATCTAACGTGTCTAGTTAAATGGCTTGCATATGAAAAACATTTTCCGCAAAATTCACACTTAAATGTTTTATCATCTTTGTGTAATCGAGTGTGAATTCTCAAAGATCGAATTTTTACAAAACTCTGGTTACACAATTCGCATTTATATGATTTATCATCCATTTTTGAAGTGATGTTAATAGTTCAATTATCTTCAAATGAGTTCATCAGTTTCTCCAATGAAATATTAATTGAAATAGAGATGTTAATTAAAAGCAAACTGAAAGATTACAGCATTTCATATGTGGACGAATCGACATTGGGAAATAAAACAGTGTTTTCTAATCTTTGTTATTCAACTGTGTTAATATAAATGACTTATCAATATTCAATCATTAAACAGTCCTAGAAGGAAGCTGCCTTATAACAGAAAACACAGGAGAATAGTTGTAAAAATGGCGTTAACGACTAATTTACCACACCGCAGCGTTCCCCGGATCACGTGATCTCAACATCCGGTTCCGTCACTTCCTGTGAGAAATCATCAAATCAACAGCGAAGCTATTTTTGAATTTTGATTGCCTAAGAATTTTTCTTCAATAATTCATATTTGGTTGAATATCTGCTATTGTTTATTTATGTATTTATTGTTATATTTAATTAATTTTCATATCCTTCATTTGAAGTTTTAATTTTTTTTTCGTTTTATTTTATACTTTCGTTGGTCGTGATTACATTCATTTGAAAGTTGTTAAAGGAGTTAGAATTTTTTTAGATTTTAATTGATTTTTATCATTTATATAAATTGAAACTGGAGAGTCAGGACAGTGGAAGAAAGGCCGAAAATATTAGATGTAATAATTATAGGAGTAATTTTATGAAGGGGTTAATTAATGGAAAATAAAATAGTCCGATTAAGAACCTACATTGCTTATTTTTTACATAGAATTTTTATTTTTTTTCATTCATTAATTTTTAAAGTCCTAAAACAGTTTTTATATTAAATAGATTAAAAAGGTTTACTTGGTTCTTTTTAGTAACCTGTATACTTTTGATATTTAATGCATTAAAATAACTTCCCCAGAAAGAAGTCCAAAATAAGCAAAATATAGACTTGATTGAAAGGTTTAACTTTTATTATCTCACCTTTAATTACCTGACATATTTTAATTGATCTGCTTTATTTATATGCATTTAAATAAGCTTATTAACAAGGCTTTTGATTGGTTGCCATGATTTAACATTGATTTTCATTAGTATTACAGATGGTTCGTAACTGACTTTTGAAACAATCACAAATCAGCGATCAGAAGCACAGTCAACACAAAATTGAAATAAAACAACATAATTAAATAACAAACAATGAGATAAATTACAATAAACAGTGAATCATAGAATAAATGCTGATAAAAATCTTTACAATTACCCCCATTTTAGGATGTTTCGTCCCCGAAAATTATGTATACATAAATACACTTGCAACTATATCAAATATAATGGGTCTTAAAAAAATGATTGTGGTCATTTGGGGAAAAAAATTAAATATTGAGCTCAGAAAAATAACTAAACTACTATTTACACCATTGCAATGAAAACTGAGATGTATCTTGAGATACGGGTATTTTAGCATAATCTAATGTGAAAAAAAATTAAGTGAAAGTTTCTAAATATCGCTATTAGTTGATAAATCCTCAAGCAAGTAGAATCAGGCTGTGCGGACAACTCTGCCTGATCATGAGGTGATTCCTTCAGCTGCTGGGAGTAGAGCGTCTGGCGACAAAGGTTCTTGTGTCAGTGGCTATGTGACGTCTTCAGAATGGTAGGATTAAATCATACATCCAGGGGCAGCAACAACTTTATAAGTGACTGGTGATGTCTGGACGATAACTTGAAACAGTTCGTGCCATGTGTGAAGGAGCTTCTCAGCCTAGCCAATTTGATGGGTAGGGATATGTACCCATATCATATCAGCAGACGGAAAAGCTAATGGTCTGTGATCTGAATCTTACTGACGATTGTTCGTCTGTTGTGCATCTGTAATGTTAATGTGAGCTAGTTGACGTGCTTCATCTAATGTTGCTTTGAGGAGGCAGATAAGTCTTGTGGTTCAAGTTTCACTGGCAGCAACATTGTTTGGGGCTTTCTTCCATGAAGGAGGTAGAACAGAGTGTAACCTGTGCTATGCTGGATGGAAGAATTGTAGGTAAATCTGACGAAAGGCAAGATGGAGTCACAATTGCTGTGGTCGTATGAAAATCATATCAGCTAAAGTTTTATTGAAATTCTTGTAAAAACAGTTCAAGCTGTGGGTGATAGCTTGAAGTTTTGTGATAAATTGTTCAATACAAATGGAGTGTTTCACAGAGGTTTGCAGGCATGAACTGCGAGCCTCAGTCTAATAGCAGAATAAGCGGCACTCCAATTTTCATCATAATATCCTTAATGAAGAATTTGTACTTCCATTACAGTGTTCATGCTCTTGGCTTTAGTAACTGCATGTTTTGTAAAATGATCAATTGCAATGTCCATCCATGGGTTGCCAGTGACTAAATTCAGGAAGCAACCTAGTAAATCAATACCTACATGGTAGGTGTTTCAGCAATGGGTAATGGCTGGAGATTACCAGTGGGAGTTGAGATGGACTCTTCCTAGCTTGGCAGGTAAGGCAACGAAATTCAAAAAGCACACAGCTGTGCTTTGTTCCGGCCAAAAATACTTTGACAGACCCTAGTGATAGTCTTCACTGTATGAAGGTGAGTGGCAGATAGATGAGATTGACAGGCTTCAATGACAGTTCATCGGAGGGGAGTTGGAATCGTAAGTAATAGCTGATGGAGGTTGGTTCATAAATCTGCTTATACAGGATATAATCTCTAAGCTAGTATCCATACTTAACAGATTGTTGTGAGGATTGCAGTGTGTTGATGTGGTTTCTAAGAGTTAGATCTCTACGTTTCCTGCAGTGTTGTTAAGTGTTTTGTCCAGGGCTATGGAATTAGTTAAAAATGTATCGACTCCAACTCTGACTCCTAACAAATTTAAATTATTATATTAATAATATGTTAAAATTTCCTATTTCATAGGCAATAATTAGATTAAATTTTAAATATATCGTGAAAAATAAAAGCTAAGTTATTTGCAAATTTCTAAACATAACAGATTTTATGATATTAATGAAACCGGCACCCCATGAAAAACTTCACAATTGCAAAAAAAGTGTTGACAAAGTCGGATGTCTCTGAACACTTTACAACAACAACAGAAAAGTCAGGGAAATATTCTATATGTCAGTGTATTATAAAATATGATGATTGTGAAAAAGCATGTGATGCATTTATTTATTTTATTTTGTATATGGAAACAAACAAAAAGGTGTCGAAGTCGAAGGTTTTCTTTGATTCTTTGAGCTATTTACCTCCTTTATTTCTCCTTCCTCAAGAGTTCCTGTTCCTGAGGATGAAATCCTAATCCTTTTGGCAGCGAATTTGGCCGCACGAGCCATGTCAGAGGTTTTGCAGCCGCACGAGATCCACTTATTAGGTGCAAGTCATACGCTTCGGTACAAATCGAGCGCAAAGAATAGAAGCCAGGCATCGCAGATACAAGTAACGGAACATCTCCACTCTCGGAAAAGAAGGTTTTCTTTACTGACTCCACAGCCTTGGTTTCATTGAGTTGCTCAACTGCATGGATGAAGTTTGTCTGTGGCTCGGCTAGTTGAACAGGATATGGGGAGTAACAATCTGCATTGAGATGCTTGATTTGGATTTGTAAATGATGTTCATATTGTATTCTTGTAGTCACAGGGATTGGTAGGTAATCTACCAGTGGTATCTTTTAAGCTGACCAACCAACACAGGACGTTTCCTGTAATCGATACAGAATCTCAATTTCCATCCTTCATTTTCAAAAAGATTTGTGTAAACAATAGAATTTTTGAATTTCAGGAAAAGCAGAAAGAATTTTAAGGGCCTTGGTACTGAACTTAAGAAACAAATGCTGAATATAGTGTGAAATGTAAATGTAGTAGAAAAAGATATTAGAAATTAAAAAGTAATAAAGTTTGCTGATAAATCGAGTATGAAGGGTTAATTGATAGCATCATAGCACTTTGAAAAATAAAAGAAAACATTGAAATAAAGAATTTGTTTCTTTACATTAACCTAACTTCTTTTTCATTTATATATATAATCAGATGATGGCGTAAACTTTTTTCAAACACAATGTGACTGCATAATTATGGAATCTATAACTTTAACATTGAAGTCTTTGTATTTATAATGGTAAAGATTTGTCAGTTGCTTTTGCATTTGTTCAAAATGAGCATAACATACTTTCTAAAATAAAGTTTCACTTTTTATTGAATTTGCTTTGAATTCAAACTTTTGGTTTTTGATTTTAACCCATAAGTTATTTTATGTGTATTAAATGTATTGAAATTTTTTCCTTTAGAAATACCAAAACTGTGTTCATTTCTCAACTAATGCTTAGTTTATTTTCTGTCTGAGGAATATTATTCTATTATCAAGAGATATAAATGAGTTTTCCATCACATTTAAGATAATGGAACACTCAATAAGAGGTGGTATAGTTATTAAAAGAGATGTTGATTTTAATGTCAGAAATTAATGTGGAGTAATAATAAAAAGTTAGAAAAATTAAAATATTTCCTAAAAATAATTCCCTTATTTCCTAGATGCAATTTTGTTGGATGGAAGTTCTAAGAAAATTTCAGTGATGATGTCTTCGTAAAACATGTATTTCTTGTCTTAGATGCCTAATAGCATAGTGTGATGTGACAGAATTCATCTGAGACACGTTTTGCTTTTTGCCTCATAGAAACAATCTAATTAATGCAAATTGATCATGCAAAAGAAAAAAAGTATTAAACTAAAGAGAATAATTATAAATTGAATGTTTTTTTAATATTAAGTTAAGTTTAATAAATCATTATTTATTATATACATCTGTTTTCAGCAAGTAATATACAATCAATCAATCATTTCCTTTCGCTCTTATCCAGAGCACAGGATATAATCTCCAAGCTAGTATCCATACTTAACAGATTGTTGTGAGGATTGCAGTGCGTTGATGTGGATTCTAAGAGTTAGATCTCTACGTTTCCTGCAGTGGTGTTAAGTGTTTTGTCCAGGGCTATGGAATTGGAGTAGTTAAAAATGTACCGACTCCAACTCTGACTCCTAACAAATTTAAATTATAATATAAATAATATGTTAAAATTTCCTATTTCATAGGCAATATTTATATTAGCTTATATGTTTCACGATATATTTAAAATTTAAATTATTTGCAAATTTCTAAACATAACAGATTTTATGATATTAATGAAACCGGCACCCCACGAAAAAGTCACAATTGCAGAAAAAGTGTTTACAAAGTCGGATGTCTCTGAACACTTTACAACAACAACAGAAAAGTCAGGGAAACATTCTATATGTCAGTGTATTACAAAATATGATGATTGTGAAAAAGCATGTGATGCATTTATTTATTTTATTTTCTATATTGAAACAAACAAAAAGGTGTCGGAGTCGAAGGTTTTCTTTACTGACTCCACAGCCTTGGTTTCGTTGAGTTGCTCAACTGCATGGATGAAGTTTGTCTGTAGCTCGGCAAGTTGAACAGGATATGGGGAGTAACAATCTGCATCGAGATGCTTGATTTGAATTTGTAAATGATGTTCATATTGTATTCTTGTAGTCGCAAGGATTGGTAGCTAATCTACCAGTGGTATCTTTTAAGCTGACCAACCAACACAGGACGTTTCCTGCAGTCGACACAGAATCTCAATTTCCATCCTTCATTTTCAAAAGATTTGTGTAAACAATAGGATTTTTGAATTTCAGGAAAGGCAGAAAGAATTTTAAGGGCCTTTCTATTGAACTTAAGAAACAAATGCTGAATGTAGTGTGAAATGTAAATGTAGTAGAAAAAGATATTAGAAATTAAAAACTAATAAAGAAAAAGTTTGCTGATAAATCGAGTATGAAGGGTTAATTGATAGCATCATAGCACTTTGAAAAATAAAAGAAAACATTGAGATAAAGAATTTGTTTCTTTGCATTAACCTAACTTTTTTGTTTTATATATAAAATCAGATGATGGCGTGAACTTTTTTCAAACATAATGTGACTGCATAATTATGGAATCTGTAACTTTAACATTGAAGTCTTTGTATTTATTATGATAAAGATTTGTCAGTTGCTTATGGATTTGTTCGAAATGGCATAACATGCTTTTTAAAATAAAGTTTCACTTTTTATTGAATTTGCTTTGAATTCAAATTTTTGGTTTTTGATTTTAACCTGTAAGTTATTTTATGTGTATTAAATGTATTGAAAATTTTTTGTTTAGAAATACCAAAACTGCTTTCATTTCTCAACTAAGAAAACTAATGCTTCCTTTATTTTCTATCTGAGGAATATTATTCTGTTATCAAAAGGTATAAATGAGTTTTCCATTACATTTAAGATAAAGGAACACTCAATAAGAGGTGGTATAGTTATTAAAAGAGATATTGATTTTAATGTATGATTTTTGTATGACATCTATGATTGTAGCGGCCATTGGTAAGACGATATCTGCCACTACTGTTCATGAATGGTCTGTACTTATGGGTACCACAAGTTTGTGTTCCTTAATCCGTCCAATCCAGAGGGGCACGATTACAGTGGTTCCACCAGCATGTGAATTGGACTATGTCTGATTGGGGTAACGTTATATTCACAGAGGAGTCCAGATTTGCCCTACAACCCGATGATAAGTGTGTAAGGGTCTATAGGGAAGTAGGCACATGCAATCTGCCCCAGAACATAATGCATTCCATGGTGGAAGCATTATGGTCTGGGCAGGGATTTCATTGGGATATCGCACCAACCTGCACATCTACAGGTGAGCTTCAGTGACGGTTGTACGGTATCGAGATGAAGTCCTAGACCCCATTGTGAAACTGTACGCTGCAGCACTTGGTTCTTCTTTCATTTTAATGGATGATAATGCACATCCCCATGAAGCTGCCATGGTTGACGACTTTCTGGAGAGTGAGGGATTGCACATATGGAGTGGCCAGCTTACCCGCTAGACCTTAATCCAATTGAAAATCTTTCGGATGCCCTCGGCCGTGCTGTATGTCGACATTTCCCACCTCCAGCCACTCTCAGAGCTTTAGAAACTGCCCTACAGGAGGAATGGCTATTACTGGACTCTGCGGTGGTTCATCACCTCGTAACAAGCATGATCACACGCTGTAAACTTTGTATGCAGGTGAGGGGTGCTCGCATACCCTATTAATGTCGGTTTTTATTGTTGTTTTGAATTTAAACATCATTTTATTAATGACGCAATCTGACATCTTATAATTTATGAAAATTCAATATTTTGTTTATCTCTGTATGTAATTCTTTGTTTTGTTTCATGAATAAACTTAGAGCTACTTACTTGCAGCATTTCATGTCAATCAAAGCAGTACTTGCCCATTTTTTCACATTTTACTGCTCTGTGCTTAACTTTTGGAAGTGAGTGTATGTAATTTTAGGACAAGAACTTCGTCTGTTACCCTGCTCTTCATGTTATCTTGTTTTTATTTCTAAATTAATAAACCATTTATGATATGTGCCAATTTAACCGGATTACCTTAGGAGGTTTTTTTTCTGGGATTGAGTTTAGTGTTTTATATCTATGCATTTAACTATATGCAATATTAGTATTTAAGAATATGATCTGGTTCATTACTTGCTTGTATGCATTTTATCTTAATATCTAGTCATTAAGTTTTCAGTCATAAGATTTGTTTCTGCAAGGCGCAGACTGGGGAGTTAATACCTGAAAAGAACAAACGAGTCTTTTCAATGACAAAGGATTGGAGAGGGAAGGTTCAAAGACTTATATTAACCATTTTATATTTTCTTTTTTCTTATTATTATTGCTTTTGAACGGTAGGTTCGTGCCTTAGGCTAGGGTTGTTTCCGAGGTTTAACTGTTAAAAATATGGGCCCAGCGCCATCATACTAGTCCACTAGGGATCAATACCTAAATCACAACTACTGTGTAGGTATATTGTTGCTTTCGTCATGGATGTCAAATGAGTATTTGAACAAAAACACTCCGTTCATCGTCTTACGTCAAACTTCACCCGTAACATACAAAGTTGTTCCAAGTCCTGAATCTTCCATCAATCGAAATCACCCACAAATAGTTCACATCGCCTCTATGAAGGCCTACCTGACAAACGAGCCATCTGTACCTGTTATACCCATCTCTCTGACAGGCGAACTATCTACATCTGACGTAAACAGTGCCCTGAAACCTCAACTACCCGCCCAAAGTGAAGAGAGAAATTTTAAATTATCCAATGAAATCCAACTTTGTAAAATCTATAAAAATCCACGTTTTATGTTTAGTAAATTAATTCAGTTTAGTTTCAAAACTTGACTCATTTCTTCGCTCCTAAATCATTCCCACAAACACCATTAGGATATCATAAAAATTTTGTACTTAATCTGCTTGTTACTGTATTGTCACGTTAAAAAAGACATTTTTAATTTATTTTTTTTGTACAATACAATACATGTGTTTTTTATATTATATTTGTTCTTCAAAGCCAACACTTATATAAAAGGTTAAAAATAAAGTTCAAAAAACTGTACATCAATATTTCGTCCTCTTGAAAATAGATAAACACATAAATAAACTCCTGACAACTTGACAACGTGGACATATACCAATATTTCGTTTTATTTTCATAAAACTTTTTCAAGGTTTTTATAAATTAAAATTAAAATATAACATGAAAAAGAGAATTCCTCTCTTCTTAAATGATAGAAGATGCAATAATTAAAAAGCATGGGTAAACAAAAGAAAATGGTAATAATGAAAAAACATGGATAAACAAAATAAAAAGGACAAAAAATAGTGACATTGTTTAAAGTAATATAGGACTTATTTGAAAGACTTTTTTCTTTTGTTTATCCATGTTTTTTCATTATTACCATTTTCTTTTGTTTACCCATGCTTTTTAATTATTGTTTTTTAAATTATTGCATCTTCTATCATTTAAGAAGAGAGGAATTCTCTTTTTCATGTTATATTTTCTTCTTCTTCTTCTTTCGATTTTGGCCGACTGGGGACCACGTGAAATAACTGTTCATGATTTCATCTTCTCCTTCCAATACTCCTTCATCCTTTCCCTCTGTTTTTCCCGTCTTTCCAAAGTCCAAACTCCGCTCCCAATCACTTTCTGCCTCCTCTGGAAACCCTTAAAGTCTTTAACTTTTGATCTGAATTTATTTCTATCTTCTATTTCCTCCTCAGTAATGTTCATTTCCTCTAGGTCGGTTCTGATCTCTTTGAACCAGGTTATCTGTGTCTTTGGGTTTTTGTCGAAGTAATTGAAGAGGCGTTTTGTCATTCTACTCTCTTCCATTCTCTTCATGTGTCCATAGAATGTTATCCTCCTTTTCCTCATTGTATTCACAATTCCCTCTGTCTTCTTGTAGACTTCTTCATTACTTCTCATTTTCCATATTCCGTTATCATATATGGGCCCAAGAATTTTCCGTATTAGTTTTCTCTCCTTCTGTTCTATTTCATCTAGTTGTTTGGCTGTGTTCATTGCAAGACACTCCGAGGCATATAAACATTCTGGTTTAATCACTGTATTGTAGTGTTTAAGTTTAGTATTGATGGAGACTGATTTTTTGTTGTATATATTTTTAGTTAACTGGAATGCCATTTCCATTTTTCTTGATCTTGCAAAGTTGGCTTCTTTGTCTAATACATTAGGTTGGATTATTTCTCCCAGATATTTGAATTTGTTGACTTTATTTATTCTTCCATATTTTGTTTTTAGGTGTTTGGGAGCATCCTTCACGTTCGTCATGTATTCTGTTTTTTCAAAGGAGATTTGTAGACCTGTTTTTTCTGCAGTCTCTTTTAGTATGTCGATCTGTATGATTATATCTTCTGGGCTTTCTGCAAAGATTGCTAGGTCATCTGCAAATGCCAGACAGTCAAATTCTAGGTTGTCTTTTTTTCTGCCTATTCTGTATGCCTTTCATTTTCATGGTTTTCTCGACTTTTCCTGGATTTTTTTTGTTGTCGTTATTGATTGGCGCATGACCATTTATTAAGGTATATGACTTGTTTGAACAGCGCAGTGTCATGATTGATAGGCGTTCGTTAGGCGAGTAGAACTCTGTAATTGAGTTTACTATATTCCTGTTCACTATGAATCCTGTTCCAAGGTGTGGGATTCCTCTTCTCATGGGATTCCTGCCACCTTTCCCTTTGAATATTCTATATCCCTCCGAGTCCATCGTGTTTTCGTCCGTGAACCTTGTCTCTTGGAGTGCCAGAATCTGGATTTGGTATTCATCTACCATTTTGATGAGTTGTTTAAGTTTTCCTGGTTTTAGTAGTGTGTTGACATTTAGTGTTCCAAAGAAGTGCTTTTTCTTTGGCCTTAGGTTTTGTCTTGGGTTTCCTCGGGGTGTTGGCTTTTCTTTACCTGTGCATGGTGGTTCAGGCTCTCCAGAATCCGTAGGCCTGGTTGCGCCGCCATTGGCGACGGAGGATTTCCCTTTTGAGGTTCCTCCTGGAGTAGTTTCCTTTGTAGAAGAATATTCCATCATGTTCAAGTTATTTGATAATTGGTTGGGGGGACCTGACGTAAGTCAGGTCCAAGATAAAACTGGGAATGTGAGTCTCAGAGTGTTTCTTCAGCCGTTCCTAACATGGAGTCAGACGCTGTTCGCAGCCGCTCAATATGAGTCAGACGCTGCCTGAGGTTTTGGTCCGCCCCGGGTATTTGATTTCCCCGGTACCACCCATATCTGGGAGGCTTTCCCCTATCCGCCACCTGGGGAAATGTTATATTATGTTATATTTTAATTTTATTTTATAAAAACCTTGAAAAAGTTTTATGAAAATAAAACGAAATATTGGTATATGTCCACGTTGTCAAGTTGTCAGGAGTTTATTTATGTGTTTATCTATTTTAAAAACAAAGTTATTTACAGCCGTGCTGGCGTAGCCGTGTGGTTTATCCGGCGGGCTGCCGTTGTGGCCGATGCGCCAGCACCCGGGTTCGAATCCCAGTGGTGGCATGGCTGTTTCTTTCTTCTTCTGTGTTTCGTCCGTTTCCCACCTGGGACTTACTATCTCAGGGTTATCCTGGACGGGCTATAATTCTCGTCCCCACTTTCTTGAATTTCACTAGCCTCGCCCTGACGTTGTCAGGTTGAGCTAGTTACATAGTCCGTAGTTGGCCAAAATCGATAAAAGGAAGAAAACTTGTTTACAATAAAAAACCACTACCTGTTTCTCGAGCTCATAAATTTGCCTGCATCGTCAGGTGATACATTCGTATGTTTGTGAAAAACAATTTATTTTTTTCTTCATTATGTTTCATTTTATCTTTATCCATCCATCGTTGTTGATATGAAGTATTTTGAGTATATGATAGTATTTCTAAAGATTTATTTTTCCAATTTATTTTTTTGGCTTTTTTTATTATTATATATAATTTATTAAAACATTTTTTTGTATCTTAATTATAATCTTTAGTTATTTGAAGAGTAAGATCATATAACTTTTTGTTGGAAAAATGATTATTAATTAATTAATTATAAAATATTTTTCTATCAATTACTCTGCCATCAATATCATCATTTGAGTTATTCATTTCGAATAAGATACTGAAATGATCAGAAATATTCCATTCAATAATGGTAGCAATTGCTCTAATATTAGAAAAGAAAGGTCGATACAGGAGTCTGAACATGCAGTTTTGGTATTTCCAATTGTTGTAGGCTTATAAATATGATTAGTAAAACCAAGATTATAAAAATCTTTAAATAATTAAGAATTTTTATTATTTAAAGTATTTTTATAAATATCAGTGTTTGCATCTTCTACATGAATTATACTTGAACTTATTTTATTTTTAATGTCAATTATGTAATTCTTCATTAAATAAAAGTTTATTTGTGTTAGGAGGTTTATAAATTGCATGAATTACAAATTCAAAACCAAGAGAGATAACTTCCTTGTATTTCCAAGTAATATTTTCAACATTATTGACTGATTTACTACAAATAAAAATTATAACAGTGATTTATTTGATAACTGTTTATTATTATAAACTATTTATAACAATTAAACACAGAAATAGAAAAAGAAAAAAAATACTATACGAGATTATTTTTCTACATCTGTGGCTTTATACTCGACATAAAGGAAAAGCAATACAACAAGCTACTATATTACTTTACAACACAATATATCATCATATTATAATGATAATAGTAGAAATTATTTTGCTATTATCAATATAGTTATCAAAGATGAGGAAATACAGCTCTTTTTCAGAACTTCACTGCTTCTCCTGTAATACCTTTCATTAATTTTCCTCAAATTATTTGTTATTTGTTGACAGTTTGTGAAGATTCAAATTCTGTGCAGCAACTGAGAGAATTCCCATTCTTTTTTCATATATGTACATTTGGAAATGTATCTGTGCATGTAAGTGCTAGTGACACAAGCTTTTCTAATGTTCTAGTACTTGCTGGGCATTTTATTTTATATCTATAATTATTAAAAACTGCATCTGGTGATGTTCCAAATAATCATATGGTTTTAAAATAATTAATAAAAAATATTTTTTCAGAACTATGCCTGTTGCCTGTTTGAGTTACTATACTTTTTATAGAACTTTTATTTTCAGGTTTACAGCCTCATGACATTGCTGGTGTCGTTGTGGATGTGGGTGTAGAATTTTCTCAACCACTGAACCATGATTTGTTTTACTGTGAGTTGTCTCATATATCCTGGAAACTGTTATTCTGATAAATCTCAGCTTCCCCCACAATGATGATTCAGCTGGAAGAACATGTGAGGCAGCTTCCTTATATGCAGCCTTTGATATTTTTTGAGGATTGTAAATAAGAAAATCCTCAACAGAACTTTTTCTTTTTCATGAAACCGATGACCAAGATTCAACAGTGAAAGGAAATCTAATAATTTCACCCCTGAATAACAGTTATGAAATAAGCTATTACAAATGTTGTTTTTATCTGAATTACAGAAGTTAAAAAATCTATACCCGTTTCCTGCACTATGTGACATCTTTGAGAATCCATGTCAGAAGTATATAAAAATTTTACTTCAGTTCACTTTAAGCTTTGGTTTTTTCTATAGCACTCATGGGATATTGAGGCTGGCTTTTCACTCCTTCGATGAGCAACATCAGAAAAACAACATCGTGTTTGCAGCCACCTAACAAAAAAAAAAAAAAAGAAATTCGAATCGTATGCTTAAGTTAAATTGAGTGCTTTAATTCTTTTTGTGTAATGGAAATGCTATCATTACGTAGTATTAACAGATACTTAGGACAGAAAATTTAAACAAACTACTAAGATACTCAAGTATACAGAAAAAAATTAAGGTTGAATTTTTTTTATTCCAATCAAATATTCAAATAAATGCCTTCATTCTTGTGGTCAATGGTGAAACAATAGTGTTTATGTGCTATAGTGATTCATAACAACAATTGAGGCGTTGACATGGGAAAGTTAGTAAGTCCTGAAAAGCAAGTTTTCCAGGGGAAGCAAAAAAACAGTTTTGCCAGCTCATGTATACTTACCACCGGTGCTACCTTGTATCGTTCATAGGAACTACACCACTCAAAATTTTGACTTGCTACGCCATTGGCGATATATCTTTCTACCTTTTCAATGAAAAATTTGAATAATGATTTTTTTTTTTACTTTTCCATATCAACGCCTCAATTGTTAATAGTGAAAAGGAAATAAGCGAAAGAAAAAAGCATTGTTTTTTGTTGGAGCTGGTAAAAACTTAGCAACGACGTTTTTCGTGTTTAAGTTCTGTGGGGATAAAGAGATAAAGGAAACGATGGTGGTCAAATGCCCAAAAGATAATCATGGTTCAATCCATATGAAATCAACCAATGGTTGTTGCTGGCATATTTTATTTTATTTTTGATAGTTCATTTTCTGTTTATATATACATCTGGGAGTACAAAACGATATTTTTTAAAAATTTATTATTATTACTTTGTCTTTTATCGGCCATTTTTGGCCTTTTCAGAGGTTAGCAATAAGTTAAATAACTTTTTTGTTCATTAAGATATCAATTTGAAATAAAAACCATCTTATTCTAAATGAAACCATCTACAAATCATTTTATGACCAAAAATATATTAAGTTGTAAGGAAATAACCTAAAATTTAACTAGAAAAATATGTTTTCGATTAGAATAAATTGAAGATTTAGGGAATTTTTTTTCGAAGAAAGGATTAAAACACAACTTTAATGTTTTTTCCCCTTAAAAATATAATAGGGAAGAAGACTTAAAAAAAATTTGATACCTTTTAAATGCCACCTTTGGGTTTTACAGGCCTTCACATATCGCAATTTGTCCAAAATTGCCGATTTTCAAACATGCTTATCTCAAATAGGGGCTGAATCAAAAAATCTGAAATTTTCAAAAAATACTCTTCTAGTATCTGGTAATAACCACATGAAATTTCATCATTGTGTTTTAATCAAAAGTATTTTTTTTAATTAAAGAAAAAAGCAAAAACACACAGTACGACGCACATTGACGCAGACTCCTAAACTGTTAAAACACTTAAAAAAAACACACCTATTTCACAATGGTGAAATGAGCCACAGAAGCCTTTCTGTTATAAGTGACTGTTTGGACCATAGTACTGTGACTGTGCACTGCTTTCAAAAACATTTGACAGAAGATATATAACAAAAAATGTTCCTTTAGTAAAAAAAAAGTTTATTTTATTATTTATTTAGTTTATTGGGTGTGTTTTTTAAGTGCTTTAACACTACGAGTCTGCGTCAATCTGTGTATTTTTGCTTTTAAAAAAAATACTTTTGATTAAAACACAATGATGAAATTTCATGTGGTTATTACCAGATACTAGAAGAGTATTTTTTGAAAATTTCAGATTTTTTGATTCAGCCCCTATTTGAGATATGCCTGTTTGAAAATCGGCAATTTTGGACAAATTGCGATATTTGAAGGCCAGTAAAACCTAAAGGTGGCATTTAAAAGGTATCAAATTTTTTTTAAATCTTCTTCTCTAATATATTTTTAAGGGGAAAAAACTTTAAAGTTGTGTTTTAATCCCTTCTTGGAAAAAAAATTCCCTAAATCTTCAATTTATTCTAATGGAAAACACATTTTTTCTAGTTAAATTTTAGGTTATTTCCTTACAACTAAACACATTTTTGGTCATAACATGATTTGTAGATGGTTTCATTTAGAATAAGATGGTTTTTATTTCAAGTTGATATCTTAATAAACAAAAAAGTTATTTAACTTATCGCTAACCTCTGAAAACACCAAAAACGGCCGACCCTCATATACAAAATGGCCGATAGAAGCCAAAGTAATAATAATAAATTTTTTAAAACAATCGTTTTGTACTCCCAAATGTATATATAAACAGAAAATTTTATATCAAAAATAAAATAAAATATGACAGCAACAAGTTATTTTTTTATTGGTTGATTTCATTTGGATTGACTCTCGTGCAAGATTCTCCTAGTAAATTCTGGACAGCAAATATGTTCAGAATGGTGCTATGTCTGTTTATGTGGATTAAAAGCAGATTAAATGACATTGAAAAAGACACATGCAGTGGGCTTCAACAGAATAAAGTGAAGTTATGAATCCCAATGTCTTAAAGGAGAAAATGGAATTTGTTGTTCTACAAAAGCAGTTAAAAGAGTGAATAGAAATAAACATGAGCTACAGAGCTCCAAATTAATTCAAATGCACACTGAAGTAAGAAATCAATGCCTAATAAGAAAAGGTAACAATTGGTTTCGGGTATGCCTGTTTTATTATGTTGAAAACTATCCCATGTAAATGAACTGTTAAGATAATTTCATGACATTAAGAAGGAATATTTCATTTAGAGAATTATATGCATTTCAAGTTAATTTTAATTGATATAAAAGAAGAAATATTACAAAACTTTTTTTATTACAGAAATACTTCCATACTTTATCAGCGATATTTCACAGGGTAATAACATTTCCCTGCTTTTTGAGGCTACATTTGGAAAAAATGAAAACTAATGCAGTTATAGCAAAGAATAAGTCCTATGCAATTACAATAAAAAGAATAAGGTTAAAAATTGTTTACAAATATTATTAATTAATGTTTCACGATCCTATTATTATAATCAAGAAAGACATATATATATATAAAATGTATTCACAGAGTGATTATTGTATTTACCAACTCCTGTTAAAGTTTATTGTTTTAACTGAAATTCTTAATATAAAATGAATTGGGAGGAAGAGGGATCTATAATCCTTTAATAGAGGATCTATAATTTAATAGAGGATCCTTTAATATAGGATCTATAATCCTTTTTCCCTGATTCGTCTGATGAAGTCTTCTTGCCCAAAGAAGACGAAATAATACGGTTAAAATGTTATAAAAGGAGCTTATCAGAATTTGTTATTTCATTGAAATGAAGATTATGAAGTTTCTCGAAAATTGTTATTATTCAAAAGCGGTTAAAACAAAAAATAAATTTAAAAAACAGACTCATTATTCAGCAATTATTCTGATAAAAAATTTAAATAAAGACTCATACAGTTTTCTAATATTTTTTGAAATTTAAAGGAAGGAGTTTTTTAGTAATAAACAAGTTTTCTAATAAAGAGCAGTGAATTAGATTATTTTCAGAAGAAGGAATAGTTGTAGATATTTCCAATTACGGATATTAAAGGATTATTTAGACTGTTATCTTTGAGAATTATTAAAGAACGTTTATCCACCACATTATTTATATTTACATCATATCTTAGTTTGTATTTTTTACATTGTTATATTGGAAGAAAGAACTATTTTTTTTTTAAATCTTCGTACATAAATAATTAATCATTTAAAAAAATCTACACAGACTTTCAAACTCAAAGATTCAATTTAAAGATATTAATAAATACCACTTTACATATATATTTAATACTTTATTTTGTATAAAAATAAAAACGACAAGCAGTTTATAATATAAAACTTCTTATTTTTAATAAAAGCTCATCAAAACGTAGAAGTTACCAAAACAAAGATATCATAAATTTTTTATTTCTAGTTTTAAATTACTGGCTATTTTGGCAACTCTGTAATATGTAGATATTAGCTCATTGAACAAACTACTGTACAAAGGACTTTACTATTAATTCCGTACTTCGTTATGAAGATATTTGAAAATTAAAAGTGTGTTCATCAGAAGCACATTGGTGCCATTGTTGTTAATTAAAAAGTGTGTTGAATGTTGATGAGAAAAATTCTAAAAAAGACCTGTAATTTAAAATATAAAACTGAAATTTCTTCTTTTTTTATATTTCAATTCAGCATTTAATATACATATTATGATACTTTATAATTAAAGTTCAACTATTCCACTCACTCTACAGCAGAAACTACTTATCAGAATCGCACCATATTTGCAGTACGTCGTAATGATGCCATGGGAAGGACATTCATTGAAAAAAAAATTAGTTCCAAAAAACACGTATATGCTAACTATGACAATGCAGTTGTGCTGATATGAGTAAAAGTCATGTCACAACATGTTCAATATGTTAATCACCATTAACTGCTAACATTAGAAGAAGAAAAAAGAACTGGATTGGTCATGTGCTGAGAGGTGAAAATCTCATGAAGGAAGTATTGGAGGGGAAGATTGAGGGAAAGAGACCAAGAGGAAGAAAGAGAAAAATGATCCTGGATGACCTATTGGTTACGAGTGGATATCAAGGCCTGAAAGAGGAGGCAAGAAATAGAACAACTTGGAGGAAGAGACATTGCTGACCTTATTTGCTGCTTGCCATTGGACCTGTCTACGACAGAACACTGATGATGATGAACTGCTACCATCTGAAATTGCAGAATCGTATGTTCAACTAATGAATGCAAGGTATCCCTGGAAATATTGAGCACATGACATCATCTGCTTGCTTTAAGATCTACCCAGGTTGCTAATATTTTAATATATCCCCACAGTCGAAAATCACATGGGTGAGATCCAGTGAGCACGTAACATCATATGCTTACATTTTGATTTGC
>JAFIDM010123627.1:0-10501 GCA_023159025.1 Thereuonema tuberculata | reverse complement strand
TTTTTTTTTTATAAACGAGAAAGAAACAGTTGTAAAAACGCATACATATATTCTCAAATTTTCATATCTAATAATTACAAACAATATAGATTTTTTTTCATTTTCTTAAAAAAAAAAGGGAACTAAATCGGAATCTATTAATTAAATCTTCTAAGCCTGGTAAGTGTAATCGTATTAAACCACGCGAAATGGATAAAGGATTTAATATTCATGGTTTTTTTAGACATTAATAGATGTAGAATAGAAATCCATTGTTAAGATTTAAGTATTTTTCTGTAAAATTATGTCGCCTTGTCGCACTGATTTCTCGATAAGGACCCACCTCGCAAAAATTTAAGATATAAACGTTACTTGGTCCCTTGTCCTCAAATAAGCACATCAAGTTTCAGGAAGTTTAAGTTATTAATTTGATTCAAAAGTTATTTGGGGTAGGAGAGACGAACATACACTGACTGATTAGACGATTCTCACTTGCCCTATTTTAAAGTAAACTAAAAAAAAACAGTCTGCATTTAAAAATCATAACCAAATGTTTATTTTTCAATGAAATTAAGAAGTATACATAAATCAAGTAAACAATTCAGCATCTTTATTGACTTATTGCATCCATTTTGATAAATTATTTAGTCAAATTCGGGATGTCTATGAATATTTTGGGGGGTTACTAGAAATTTATGAGACTTTTGATAAGAAGAAAGACTGGGATTCAGTTATTTTAATTGTTCTTTAACTATGAGAATATAAAGTAGTTGCTGCTGTTTCCATGGGAACAGACGGAAAGCTGCTCAAATCAATTAAGATGCGCAAAATGAAGATGACTGGGCATATACTCAGAGGATCGGCAGGCACCAATCTCTTAACCACACTTGAAGGCAAAATCCAGGGGAAACGACCGAGAGGACGGAGGCGTCTAGCGTATATGGACAACATAAAAAAGTGGACCTGTATTGGCTGTTATAGTGAAGTGAAAAGAAGAGCAGAGGACCGCAATAAATGGAGATCTCTTGTTCACACCCTCACATGAGGACCACACCAGATAGAGCTGTTTCCATATTTTTTTTCCTTGTGAAAAATCAAAAGTCATTATCTGGAATTTTTGTTTTTATCTAGTTTCCAATAGGAAAGTGAAAATGATGAAATCACTCAGTCTGTGTGTGCGTAGTTGTGTATTTGTGTTACTCCTACAACTGGATTCTTCAAACATTGTTTTCGAGATTAGAAGAGAGAGAAGGAAGTAAAAAATCTCAAACAAAAGCACTGGAATTAAAACAAAGGATTCGTATTCTATTTCCATTAATACGTCATTGTAGTAAAACAATGAAAATGAAATCCAATCTCTATGGTGTGATCCGATTTAACTTAACTTATTTATTGATTTAACTTATTTAAATCACTACAGTAAATAATGCTGATTTTTATTTTACTCATTTTTATTTCAGGAAATAGAAAAATTCGTTATGTTGTGTTTCAGAAAATATTATAATTCGAATAATAATGTACTTTTTTCATTTTTAGTCAATTCGATTACAACGAAAAATCAAAACAAAATAAGTAAATTTTAAAGAAAATAGGCGTTAGGTTCTTTCGAACTTACAGTTAAAATTATTTAACCGATGTCAAATAATATTCTAGGATTACTGTTATCCCTCCACGGTCGAGTAAATATCACTTTAAATTCATTGAAATCAATAAAATTGGGTTAGTTAGTTCAAGTCATATAATAGAGTTCATACAGAATCTATAGATAAGTTCATTTAGAACAGATGTATTCAACGGGAAGGACTTAATAGCTTTAAAACACTTATATACTTTTACTTAATATTTTTATTGGTTAAGTTTCCTTGTAGATTATTGATCTCTTTAAGAAGTAATTAATTAAATGGAACACAGAAGTAGATAGAAAATGGATGCGACAGATGACAAAAGATAAATTAAGTCATACATTTGATACGAACGTCTCCTAATCCCAAAAAAACATCCATAATGTTAATATTTTATCTATTTTGTTTACAAATATGTTGCAAACTACATCATTTACATAATACTAGCAAAATCCCTGTGATTTGCGCGTGTTAAAAAACAAAGGTTTGTCCTGATAAGGAGAAGGAAGAAATTAATCCTGTGAGATCACTTTAAATCTTTATCAATTGGTTAAAAATAAAAGTAATATTACAAATTACAGTTATATTTTTATTTTATAATCCGAATATTCCTGTATATCACTTGTTTCCACTTATTTTTGCTCTTCCCACGCCTTGGGAAAAAATTTGACAAACCCTCACAAAACGTTTAACCGAATTACATAAAAAAAAAAAATTCATTTTAATTTTCAATCTTTTATATGCGATTATCCCTAAAGGGCAATCGCACTACTCCGTCTTACTTTATGTTTATGAAGCGTATTCGTAACGTTCCGTCATTGTCGACGATTCCGCGCAGTTTACCGTTGAAGTTTTCACTGATGTTGATGTTCGTTGAAATAAAAAATCTGTTTAAAAAGTTGACATCTGCACATTCTGATGCATATAATTAATTTATTTCAGTAAGAATATTGTTTATTTCGAAAGATAATTTCCTCACTGTGATACTGAATTTAGAATAGCCTTCGATTTAATCGAAGCGGTGGCCAAAATGGCGCCGGCCGAACTTGGTATCCATCTTGAAAATACTTAGAAACATCAGTGCTCTCTCTCATTGGCTGTTACATCTCACACACGATCGGATTGGCTGGCCTTACATTTTCACAGACGGCGATCTTCGTTGATTTGAAGATCTCCATTACGTTTTATGAGACTCCATTCTGGTGACCATGAATACGTAACTATGTCACTAAAGCAATTATCTTACTGAAATATGACGTGAGACGGAGTAGTGCTTTTAGCCTTTTAGGGATTGAATTTACAAATATTCATTCTTAGTGAGCATCTAGGTCTACAGGAAAAACATCCCGAAAGTTCAAGTTCCTAGGTTCAGATGATGTGGCTGTGCATTGATATCAGTCAGTAGAAGACATATAATTCCACCTCCTCTTCATTTCATCCCTCAGGTATTTTTTTTTTCGAAAAAGAGAAATGTAATTTTTAAGAAATGTATTTTTCCGAATTTCACGTTTTTAGCTAAGTTGTTTCAGACATACGAGTTCCTTCAAGAAAGTCTGCATCCCCATTTTCACATTTTGGGTGGAAATTCGAAAATTCGTCGTATATGTATTTTTTCGATGTTGATAAACAGCACTTATGTCAAATTTCGTGTTTTAAACTCACGCGGTTTCGGAAGTGGTCTATTTTTAAACCCTCTTTTGCACCCCTTTGGGGTCATATTTCCAAAAATCCGTTCTTACTATGCGCCTAAATCGTCAGTGGTACACATCCCTAAAATTTTAAGTTCCTATATTCAGAGGTTTTGGCTGTGCGGGTTTATAATTACGGTGACTCTACTCTCAGCTAAGTAACGGGTTTTAATCAACGTATCTCAAGGAAAATTGGTTTATATACTTAGTAGCAAAACTTATTGAACACCATTTGTAACTGTCTTTGAAAAACTGTCTTATTATTGTAGAGTTCCATTTCACTCTATGTTAAAAGTGTGTCACGTGACACAGATGGTCACTGACACGATCCGATCCTAGCCTCTTGCAGTCAGATTTCAACTTACAATTGATTGCATTTTAACTGTGCCTGTGTATTGCTCTTTTTATTTATTTGTAATATTTTTCTAATGATGTATTATCTCATTTTCTATTTTTCTGTGTGAGTTAAATAATTTTAAACTTGCGGGGAGAACAACAAACGATCAGTGTGGAAAACCAGCCGAGCTGGCGTGGTCGTGCGCTCTCGGCGGCGGCCAGCCGTGGCGTCCAATGCGCCAGTACCTGGGTTCGAATCCCGGTCGTGGCATGGTTGTTTCTTTTGTTTTCTTCTGTGTGTTGTGTCCGCTGGGGACCCGAAATCTGCTCTGTAGGTAGTGGTCCCCATTTGTCTTCTATATGTTACAGGCTATAGTGTGGAAAACCACGCCTTCATTTCTCTCCTCAATAAAGAGAAGAATCACGTGATCGGAGAAGCCGCTCTGATTGGATAGCAAAAGTGAAACTTTACAATACGCCGGAAAAACCAGGAATTACTACAGATCGGTGAGAAGGACAGACAGAAGACGAGCAGACATGTGAGGAAAGACAGCTCCAGACTCCCGTTGGGGAAAGGACAACACGGAATACAAGCAGAGTACAAGCAAATTTTACAACAGACACGAACTGTTTATTTTTCAAAAATTTAAAGTTCAGTAAACATTCTTATCTATTTAATTTACAAATTTTCAATTTGTACGTCATGTGACACACCATGATATTTTTTTTTCCAGAGTAACAACACAAATAAAAAGTAAAAATCTATAAAGATTTACTGTAATAATATACTTTCAAAACTTTCAGCGAAAGATTTTGTAAACTTGAAATGCTAATATCTAGAATCCATGAAAACCAAATAATTAAACTATAGAAATATATAGTAGTCTTTCAATGTGCTATGCTGAAAGGAACAATAATTATATTATAGAACAAATTGACTAAAGTAAAGAGTAATATTCTAAAGGAAACACTTATGATTCAGTGTGTATATAAATATAATAAAAAATATTATTATTATTTAAACTTCTTAAACTCGCTTATATATTCAGTTTTTTTTTTTAATGATAATATATTTTGTTTTTCGGGTAAGATTTCCAATCTTGATTCTTCAGTATTTCTTGATGATAGTGAAGCAGCCATTAATTGCAGTGTCGTTCTAGACTGGTATGTTATATGGTTAGCATGTGGAAGCAAAGGATATGAAGTTTTGAAAAGTATAGGCTATCCTTCACCTTCTGAGCGAACTTTACAACGTCGTATTGAAGGCCTGGACCTTTCCTCAGGAGTAAGTTAATTAGTTTTGAAACTGATGGAAATAAAAATTAGAACAATGGAGTCTATATTGAAAGATATGCTGTCATCATGATGGACGAAATGGCACTATCAGAAGGTATTAGTCTTGATGTTTCAACTGGATATATTGTAGGAAAATCCACAATCTCTACAGCAGCAGGGAATGTAGGAAGCTTAGCAAATCATTTCCCTAGTATTCATGGTATGTGGTTTGGCAGCAAGATGGAAACATGTAATACACTATCACTTTTCAAGTTATTCCTGCTGTCAACTTTAAAATTGCTACTTTTTGATATCATTAAGAAATTTGAATCATTAGGGTTGTTTATTAATGTTTTAGTTTCAGATATGAGGGGGGGGGGGGAAATCAAGGTGTTTGGCGTAAGTTTGGTATTTTTGCTGGAAAATATTCAAAAACTAGAAATTATTTTACTCATCCCTGTGATTCTGAAAGGAAAATGTTTTTTATTGCCATTCCCATTTTAAAAACATCAGAAATCACTTAGTTTCATGTAAGCAAATAATCCTACCACTTGACATTGTAGAATAGCGTGGTTTACCATCTGCTCAAGTTTCTATAGATTACATTAAGCAAACAATAACTTTATTTCTGATTCTGAAAAGAAATAATTGCGACTAGCTCCTAAGCTGAATTATACTCTATTAGAATTGAATCATTATGATAAGATGAATGATGGGCCAGCATGTTCTTTAGTACAGCAGGCTACAGCAGTAGCCATAAGATATTATGTTAAAGAAGGACGCCTTAGTAAAGAGGCATTAACCACAGCATGGTTTATTGATATAATAACTCAGTGATTTAATATAATGACTTCTCGCTCTCCGAATTCAGCCCTTATCCACATGAAAACAGAAACTTATAAAAATGCAATTTCAATTTTGGAGAAATGTATTCTGTTATTTCACAAATTGCAAATTGGTAACCTAACCCTGCTGGAAGCCTGTACAAACAGATATGATACTTTCAGCCGGCTACCCGGTACTAGTTTTTCAAAAGATTCCCAAGAACATTTAGGTAAAAAATTCTTCTTCTATTCCGGAAACTGGTGGGTATCGCTACAACTTTAGAGAGAAGCATTTATGGTGATATGTCATCGTAGATGTGACATTGCTTGTTTTGTTTTACATTTTATTAAATCTGTTTGAAATATTTTTTATGTGAACTTTCTTTGGGATGTGAGCCTGAATTTGTGGAATTTTCTCTTTTTAAATGAAGAGATATTATGATTCTATTGATAAAATGTGAACGATTCAATATAATTTTTAAAACTATTGCAAAAAGACGATAACAGACAATATTGAGAGATTTCATGATACCACCATATTGAATCTATCCTCAGATGTTGTATCTGTTCTTACCACTGAATGTCTGAGAAAGATTGCCACGTAGTTCACAACGGAATGAAACTATCATGACACTGTCTTTGCTTTATCATGTTTTCATATTAAAAAAATACATTTTTAAAGATATATGTGAGTGTGCTAATCATTTTAACGATTAATTCGTTATTTAGTAAGCATATGAAAATGTATTATACCTAAATTAAATGTTAATTATAGCATTACATATACAATAATAACTTATCAATTCTTTTAGGATCAAAGGATAAATAATTAAGTTTTAGTAATTTATTCAATCACTTCAATGCAACTGCAGTTCAATCATCAATTTCAGATATTTAAAATCCAATAGCTTTTTAGTATCTTGTAAACTAATTAATTAATTAGATAATTAATTGTTTTTTCGGAGCTTTCTCTTTCCAGAAATATTAAGATATGTGATATTTTTCGTAATGTGCTGTTTTCGAACATCGGTGTTCGACAAATAAATAGAAAAAAAAATACTTTTTTTTTTCTTTTCATTCTTTTTTAGTGAATATGAAAAATCTATGTTGTATCCAGTGGCGTAGCAAGGGGGGGGGGCGGCCCCAACTTGGGAGGTCAGCCAGATTAGGGGGGCCCACCAGATTTATATACGGGAAAACCAAATGTCACGTGAACGAATACGGTAAACACAATAGCGGGCTCTGTCATGAAGAGAGTTATTGCCATAACGTGTCAGTGGACACGGTAAGCTAATAAACAAGATGGAAGACATAATTCAGATCGCTGCATTTGGAGGAATTGACGATGATTTGTTTTAGGATCTAGTGTTACACAATATACTGAGAGAAAGAAACATTCAGGTTCGAGAAGAGGAACATCCAAGGTTGAGTTTGAATTTCGTCATTTACACATACACAGTGGAACATTTTTTGTTCCCTGAAGGGGGGTGGGGATCCTACCCCCCCCCCCTCTCGCTACTTACCTGATCCGATGCTTCAGTCTAAAGCATCACCCGTGTATTGCAGCATCATTGTAATCAAAATTAAGAAACATATCTGAATTATTCATAAAGCAAGTAGTTTTTTAAAAAGACCTTTTTTTTTCCTTTGTCACCGAGTAGAACGGAAGATTTAAAATAAATTCTTAAATAACTCCACTTCGTCCCGTTGTAAAATTTCGAAGGAGAAGAAGATTAGGGGTGGCGGGGCACAAATAACGTTAATAAATACGAAAAATTCTTTTATTAACAATAATAAAAACTAATTTTTTTCGAAACAAATGGGAAACATTTAAAGTTTTTCAATTAAAAAATTTTATAAAGAAACTAATTATTTTAATTTTTATCCTCTGCCTAAATTTATATTTTTATTGACAAAACTTTAACTTAAAATATTTGATAAATATCATTTGTAGAATTATTTTTTTTGCTATCTTTTTAAAGATGTATTTTTATTAATTAGTAAAACTTTTAAAATGTATTTAAAAGTTATTTATTAACTTTAATTTGAATAATTCGAAGTAAAAAATATGGAAACCAAAAACTTGCATGGTTTCTAACAAAATCACATTAAACTCATTGAAATTTTGAATTAAAATAACCATACATAGCCATTTACTCTGAAAAATAATTTTTAATATCAATTTGAGAATACAAAAAAATTAATTTGCATAATAATATGAGTCATCCACATATTATCATTTGTCCAGATATATTACATTCAATTTAAAAATAGCAATTTGTGCATATTGTTCAAGTGTAAAATTACAAATATTTCCATTTTCAAAATGTCTATCAAAATGCAGTGTAATGCAAGATACTTTCAAATAATTTTAAAACAAAAATCAGATTTTTTTTCCCCTTTTCCAATGAATATAAGTTTTACAATAAAATATTTTGTAAAATTTAGCAAGGACATTACCCTGATTAAGAAAGTGCACTTCTGTGTAAATTTAAAAGGTACAAAATTTCCAGTTCTTTCTGTACAGACATTAATAAGAACTGTATTCTCTTTATTAATAAAAGGAAAGCAATGAAAATTTTAGTTAAATTAAGACAAAGAAATTAGAAAGAATCCACATTTTGAAAAGGTAGTGGTGCAATATTATACAAAAAAAATTAATAAATAAATAAAAAATTAAAAAAATAAACTGTTTTCATTCTTGAAGTTCGTTTTACAAGTTAAAATTTTAAGCAGCTTGTAATTGTTACTGATGTTAAAGATTAAAAATCAATTAGAAACTGATTAATTAAAAAAAAATCATTAAAATATAAAAATAAAAACATTTCATTTTTGATCGTAAATAGTATCCTGAAAATAAACAACTATATATACAAAGTTGCCTCATTTAAAAGAAAAAATTTTAAGTACATATTAAAATTAGATCCTAGCATACAAAATAATACTGGTACAATTAAAGTATGTAAGAAAATCAAAATAAATATTGGAGGAAAACAACAAAATCTGATTAGGAAAACTACTTTAAAATGATTCCAAAGGGCATTCTATACAAGTTTTTTCTGAATTTGTTCTACATTATCATGCAATATTAAATATGTTAACATATTACAGACTACTATTCCTATTAAAACAATTTAACGTGTGGCGAACAAGAATACACACAAATAATGACCAATAACGCAATCTTTAAACATGAAAAAATTAAAAATTAAAAAACCCGTTTTAACTGGTGTCTGAAAATATCAATACGTTTCTATTTTTTTTATTTCATTTTTAAAGAGTACGTCATTGGTCATTACTTGTACATACTATTCTTCTCCAGTACAAAAACCACTTAGATCAACCTAATATGCCACACAAACTAAAATAACAATTTTACGTATTTTTTTAAGTTTCTGTTAAAGTCATTTTAGCGAAGAATTGCTGGTATGTTTTTTTAAGACAGTAAGGACAGAAATCCTAAAAAAAAATACAATAATTAAATTAAATGAAAATATGAATTTTGTTGCTACTCCCACAATTAATAGAGCATGAAAAGCTAACAAAATCAAAGACACAAGACCTTGCCTTATTTTCCAAGCTTCTTGAAAAAGTATTCATGATCTGGATTAGATGTAAAGAATCCAAGTTTCTTTTTTTTAATGCAGTTATATCACAGGCTTATTACACTGGTGATCGTTCACACAAAATCAGTATCAATGTTCAATGGTGGCAGAGGAAATTCGAAACTTGCAACCAATAAGGAATAGGTAGATCATTTTTCAAATTCCAGAGAGCAAGTTCTAAGCATGACCTCGCATCTTCAACACAGTCATGAATACTGTCCTGAATATCTTTCTTAAGGTAACTACTGACAAGGGATTTTAAAGAGCGGCGATATGGTAATCCGTTACAATGAGGAAACAAAACTGATGCATCAACTACTTTCAGATGGACTAAATGAAGGGCACGGAAGTCATTTTCTAGGCTATGACCAATAAGAATTGTTTCTGCATTGACTAACTTCAATAAATCCTGCTGAACTTCTTCAAGTGTACGGCTTGCTGTTTGCATGTCTTCTGATGTTATACCACTAAACCTTGTGTTGCAATCCACCACAGGATTAGTCGACTTCACTAAGGTATTATACACAAGAGAGCCATCTGGTTTAACTAAAGACACTCTTGCAACTTCTAAGCCCTGGGTTGTGAAGCACATTTCACAATCAATAGAAAATACACCGTAGTTATTATCACGTGGTATATATTCCGAGGGCTTTGTTTTAACGAAGCCGCTCATATAACCACTTGTTGGACCCAGACTTACATGAAATTCCGCAACAGTACAACCAACAGTATTGTGAGTCTGGTTACAACACTTGTACACCATTACTGAATCTAACTTATTTAACAAATGGAGTTTTCCCCAGTGATACATGCACTTCTCTTTAGTAATGTAATCTCCGGTTCTGGTTACTTGGTATTGTGACTGGCAACGACAGCATACTCTTAAGCTAGCGTCTGATCCTAAAGACAGCTGCTTACCATTAGGAATGAGTCCGTTAGCTTGGATAAAAACTGTCCCAGGCTCCCCATCACACTCAATTGGATAGCAACACTGTTCTAGCTGCTTGCTATCGACGATGTAATGGCCAAGCAGTGCATATATTTGGCTATCATTTAATCGAAGCTGCTTGTATATCTTCAGTGGAATTCCATTACTGTCACCTTTCTTCTTCGAAGCATTGTTACGCTGTCTTCGACCCGGAGGCTGGTTACGACTTCGTCTATGTGAACCT
>JAFIDM010123626.1:0-10501 GCA_023159025.1 Thereuonema tuberculata | reverse complement strand
GCATTCCGTTAACTTAAGTTGAAATTGGAAATACCATTAAAGAATCCTGTTGTAAGTTTCGTACGTATGTTTATTTAGTTTTATTTCTCTATTATAGCAAGTGATGTTTTACCGTTTGGATGGAAACCCTCGAGAAACCTACGAAGTTTAGGATTTGATAATTCGTTATGCATTGAAAGAAATAATGCAATTCCGAATCGGTTCAATCCCTGTGGTGAGCTTCTTCCTAGGAATGCTGTGCCTCCTCCTGACCATTCTCGACTATCGTCGTCCACCCTTACGATAGAGCAGGCCTGTCGCAGCACTACAGAGGTAAACATGTCTGTACAACCGATGTCCATTACGTCTTTGCAGTTGAGCAGAAGGGATCAGCCAATTACACCGAATGTAATGGTCTGCAGGCAGTCGAATACTCTGACTGACATCCACACATTACTTTTAAAGGGCATCGGTACAACGGACGCTGAAAACAAGAGGCTGCGAAATTGCATAACGGAGTTACAGAATCGGTGCTCAGCAACGCAGCACAACGATCGCGTTGGGACAACTGAAGCACGAAATGAAGGAGAAGGAGATAATGGAAAAGGAATTGCAGAACGTGAAGAGTAGATGCCAGGGTTTATTGGAGAGAATGGAGGAAAGGTCACAGCTGCTGATTTCTGTGGAGGCACTGGTGGGCAAGCAGAAATGCACCATTGGTCTTCTGCAAAAGGAACTTGAGAATGCAAAAAAGATTCAAGCTGGTGATACCGTGGCGGAGATAGAGGAACTAAAAGCGGAGATAGAGATGTTGCATTATGAGAGCAATATGAGTGAGATGCGGAGGCAGGAACTCGAAGAGCGGACACTCCAATTGGAACGGACAAAAGATGAAAATGAGCAACTGGCCGATGAAA
Source organism: Thereuonema tuberculata (assembly GCA_023159025.1). NCBI lineage: Eukaryota > Metazoa > Arthropoda > Chilopoda > Scutigeromorpha > Scutigeridae > Thereuonema > Thereuonema tuberculata. Next base: position 9,605 of record JAFIDM010123626.1, on the reverse strand, counting down.
TCAACAATTCGGAAGGCAAACATATGAGTCTTCTGAGCGATAATCAAGACCTGAAGGAGTCACTTGAAGATGCCCAAAATGCCAAAAAATCGTTTTTGTTGGAAATAGAGACAAGAGCAGATGAAAACAGCGGAGATTGCAGATTTGCAAAGAGAGATAAATGACCTGGAGAATGTGATTCTTGAGACCGTGTACAACCTGAAGAGTGCGTCTGTGATGCAGTTCAGCGAACGTGGGGGCGCCAGCGTGAAGAGTTTGCTATAGACGGCCGTTCAGACTGAGCTGTTGGCATTCGATAAAGACGAGATGATTCGTAAGATGGAGGCGAAACGTCGTAAGGTTTGGGATGTGAACGTGCAGACGGGCGACCGCACACCAAAGAAGAAGGCCAAGCGACAGTCACACGAGGATCTGGAGGGACTGAGTTGCCAGAATACAGACATGGACGAAGAAACGATGGAGAACCTGATGCAGGTGAACCGAATGCTGTGGAAGGAAATGAAGACTAAGAAGAAGAAATAGAAGGCTGCCTTGAAGAAGCAGAAGGAAGCTACAGACAAGATTGAGATCATGGGGAGAAGATCAGGAAGATTGTAAAGCAAGATTGTAATTATAATGAAATCCCTATAATTTTTCAATGTTTCAACATTGAAATTAGAAATTTAAAATATGCATTTCTATTTCTGCTCTTTAAGATATAAAAAAAATAACGAAAGTATCAATTATGCAATAAATCAAGGAGGTACCAAAGGTAAACAAAAGATTTCGCATCTGAGATATCAACAGTGGGAGTGTTAGACGGCCGTTTCGTCCTCATCATGGACTCATCAGCCACACAAATCCTCTGCCGAAAGCTGAGATCGCGAAACCAAGTAAGGGAATCCACCCACGCACCCGCCTGTGGATTCAGAATAAGATAAAATCAAAACAAAAGAAAAAGCTCCAATTCTTTGACTGCGAATCCGTCAAGCACAGAGGAAATTGAAGGAAGCATGGCTAATAGCAAGCCACATAAATTAAAATTAAAATTTAATGCTTTTAAAGATTTTTTGCCTTTATTCTATTGCGAACCCACTGGCAGGTGCGTGGGTGGATTCCCTTACATGATTTCACGATCTGATCTTTCGGCAGAGGGTTTGTATGGCTGATGCAGTCCATAAAGAGGACGAAACGGTCGTCTCACACTTCCACTGTTGATAGCTCAGAGGCGAAATCTTTTTGTTTACCTTTGGTGCCTTCTTGATTTATTGCTTATTTTATAACACGCACGTTAAAATTTGATTGAAAGTATCAATTAATCTTAGATACAATTTGTAATCTTAGTTGAATGGAGACAACCTAATCCAAGATTCAGTAAAAATTAGCTTGTTTAATTAAAGGAATCTTGGAAAAATGCTTCACAAAAAAATAAATTATATATCTTGTATTGTTTTTTTTTTGTTTTTGTTTTTTTTGTTGTTTTTTGAATAGTAGTCCAATTATTAATGGAATGTCCTTTCAAAGATGTCCTTAGAAGCAGGTTTTAAATAGTGTTGATTCCGTCATTCGGTATCGGGGACCGAAATGGAACATTCTCGATAGGTCTTGAGCACGAGTTTATAAAAGTGCCAGTAATTTATTGGGCGTAGTTCGTTCTTCTGAGCTGTCTGACCATCAGTGCAGAAAAATGTAGAAGAGCGGTTTGCTAAATTGGTATGAAATGGCAACATGGAACCAAAGACATCGCTTCAGGTAATTGTGATAACATAACATAACATAAAATGGGAGGTACTATAAAGTCCCTAACACTGCGGCCTCAAAAGGCCTATTGTGTATCCCAATGTCTTTAATTCTGCATAAGTCCTAGGATTTTACCAATCTGTAGTATTTTATAGTCACATGCAGGGGTATAGTCACATAGTTTGAGGGATTGGGAAAGCCCATACCTATCAACTTGTATCTAGTGCTCGCAAGCGCTTCACACTCACATAGTATGTGTGCTGCTGTTTCATCAGCTTTTCCACATCTTCTGCAAGTAGGATTTGAAACTATTTTTAAATTAAAGAGGTGTTTCATTAAGTGACAGTGACCTGTAAAGAGTCCTGTCAGGATTCTAGTCTGGTTCTTATCTAAACTAATAAGTTCCCTGGCTCTTTTTCTTAAAGGCTCTTTAATAAAGAGCTTTGAGTGTTTCTGCCCTGGAAGATTATTCCAATAGGTCTTTTGCTGTCTCCTTGCCCAGTCCCGAATTGCAGTTTTAGTGGTTTCAATGGAGATCCCACAAACTGGTTCAGGTCCAATGAACGAGGTTTCAGCTCCTTTTTTTGCTAGCTTGTCTGCTAGCTCATTGCCTTCAATCCCTTTGTGTCCTGGCACCCATATTAGGTTTACCCAATTATGTTCAGCAAGACTGTTAAGGGTTTGTTTACATTCCCATACTAATTTAGAATTGGTGTTGGGAGAATTCAGGGCTTTAAGAGCTGCCTGACTATCTGTAAATATATAAATATTTCTATTTCTGTATTTACGTCTTATATTTTCATAGGCACATTGTAAAATGGCATATGTTTCCGCTTGGAATACTGTTGAGTAGATCCCTAGGCTTAGGCTTATGTCCATCCTTGGTTTCATTCCTCGGATTCCAGCTCCGGTTTTCCCATTATGTTTAGATCCATCTGTAAACCAGATTATTCCATTGACATTAGTGGGTTTGTTATCATTATTCCATTCATCTTGGCAAGGAATGATAATGCGGTAAAGTTTTGTAAAAGATATTCTAGGTATCATCTTATCAGAATTCATTTGTAAGAATGGTTCTTCAGAAAAGTCCCTAGTTAGGACTGCGTGTCCCACATTACAATAATGTGGTTTCCACAGATTATTAATTTTAAGTCTATGTATGGTCGCTCTTGCCTCTGCTTCAAGTGCCAAGTGAAGAGGGGGTAAATCAAGAAGGACCTCCATACTGGCAGTAGGGGTTGTTTTCATAGCCCCAGTAATGCCCATACATGCTAGTCTTTGTAAGGTGTTCAGTTTGTTCCTGGTTGTAATCAGTTTACCTTTAGTCCACCAAACTATGGCTGCATATAATATAATGGGTTTAATAACCATTGTGTAAATCCAATAGATTACACTAGGTTTTAATCCCCATGTTTTTCCAATAGCATTTCTACATGACCAAAAGGCCATGTATGCTTTATTGATAGTTTTATTTATGTGGGAATTCCAGTTTAGTTTTGAATCTAGGGTAATGCCCAGATATTTAACTTCCTTGGATATTTTAATGTTCTTGTTATATAGGATAGGTTCTGCAAGACCTTCCAAATTCCTTTTCTTCGTGAAAGGGACAAGAACCGTTTTATTGGGATTTACTGATAATTTAATATTATCACACCAATTTTCTACAGTACTTAGTGCATTTTGCATAAGACCTGAAATCACGTTAGGAAATTTACCCCTTACAATGATCACAATGTCGTCTGCAAATCCCTGAGTATAAAAACCTTTCTTTATTAGTCCCTCAATAAGCTCGTCCACCACCAGGCTCCACAGGAGAGGTGAAAGAACCCCTCCCTGCGGACATCCCCTGGTCACCGAAACTTTTAAGGTATCTTCATAAATGGAAGTATGAATAGTTCTGTTTTTCAACATAGCATTTATCCAACCACACGTGGTCGGGTCAATACCGTGTTTTTGTGCAGCCCTATCTATAGAAAGGAAGGATGTATTATCAAATGCTCCTTCAATGTCAAGAAACGCTGCAAGAGCTATTTCTTTATTTTCAAGTGCGGTTTCGACAATTGAGACAAGGCTATGAAGAGCCGCCTCAGTTGATTTCCCAACTTGATAGGCATATTGGTTTGGGTGTATTGGATAAGTCCTAAGTACACCCTCCCTAATATATTTATCAATTAGCTTTTCCATAGTTTTCAGAAGAAAGGATGTTAAGCTAATTGGTCTGAAAGCTTTGGCATCGACATAAGAAGATCGACCCGGCTTAGGAATAAATACAACCTTGACTGGTCTCCATTGAGATGGAATATAACCCAGTGCTAGGCTTGCTTTAAAAATATTACAAAGAGGTGTAGCTAGAAAGCTTATTCCTTTTTGTATAAGGGCTGGAAAGATCTGATCTAATCCAGCTGATTTATAAGGTTTGAAAGTAGATACTGCCCATTCTACCTTTGATCGATTAATGGCCAGTCTCGCAGTCCGCCAATTTTCCTTGGGTGCTCTAAAATGAGACCCCAAGTTTAAAATTAGCGAGTTTGCGTTTCCGTCCCGATCGATCTCGATAGAATCTGGGAAATGTACACTGGTTAGGACCCTAAGTGTTTCTTCCCCATTGGTAGTATAACTTCCATCTTTTTGTAACAAAGTCCCTAATCTAAGATTAGGTTCTTTTGTTAAAATTTTATAGAGTCTAGAACTGTTAGGGACATCAGAGATTTCCTCACAGTACTTCCTCCATGATTTTCGTTTAGCTTTTCTCAAACATTGTTATATTCAGTGAGGGATTGTTTATAAACATCCCATTCACCGTTTCTCTTAGCTGTATTAAACAGCCTTCTAGTGCGTGTTCTCAGATTTGTCAGCTCTTGATCCCACCAAGAAACTCGTCTAGGTAGTTTGAGCTTTATCTCAGGACAGTTCGCATTATATGAAGAGATAATAGAATGTTGTATATAATCAACAGTTATCTCTATATCTTCAACAGATTTAACCCGTTGTGGGCAAAACCTAATACTATTTTTAAGGTCATCTTTATAAGATTCCCAGTTAGTATTTTTAGGATTTCTGTAGAGATTAGTTATAGAATAACTTGATTCTAAGGTGAAGCTAATGTATTTATGATCTGAAAAGGTCATCTCATTAGATACATGCCAATTTTTCACTTTGGTACTAATGAAAGGAGTACCTAGGGTGATGTCGATAACTTCCTCTCGAATTTTATTAGAAAACGTAGGAGTGTTACCATTATTCAGAATTTGTAAATCTGAAGTGATTATAAATTCTATAAGTTTCTCACCTCTGATATTAATGTCTTTACTCCCCCATACAATGTGGTGTGCGTTGGCATCAATACCAGTGATGAGTTGTTCCTTTTTGTCTCTCACCATGTTAATCAGTTTAGCAAACTCCTCAGCAGGTGGAGGTTCAGGTGAATCATAAGGAAAGTAAGCAGAGGTAAATATAACATCCCTCTGTTTTTCCTTATCATTAAACATAACTTTAATTGCTACCAAATCAGTGGTGCAATATTCAGTTAGAGTAAAATACTTAATATTCTTTTTGATAAAAATACAAGTACGTGGTTTATTGTTAGAACATGCAATGATAGTTCCTCCAATATTTCCCAGTCCTCTTACCTTATCTTTGTAACACCATGGTTCCTGGATAAGGACGATGTCTACAGCTTCTTCTAAAATGAACTTGCATAGTGTAGCAGTTGCTGCCTTGCTGTGCTGTAGATTTACTTGAATAATCTTCATAGCCTAAAAAAAAAAAAAAAAAAAAAGGGGGTTGGGTGGGAGGTGGGGAGGCTTTATTCAAGGTTTGGAGGAGGTACCAGGTGTTGGATTGTCAAGGTCCATCCCTGTATTCTCCTCAATGTTTGCCTCTTTATCCTTCTTCCCCAGGATATTTACAGTAACCCTGGTTAAGTTCAGGTGAGGCTTATATTGTAACTCTGCTAATTTCTTAGCAGATGTTTCATCTATGCCAAAGACCAATTTTTGTCCTTTGGCTTCGACTCTACGACTAATGAGCCTCCATTCCCTGGGATTTAGTCCCTGGTTCTGTATCTCAAGTCGTTTTATGATAGTTTGGACCTCTAGCTGCGGTGAGCCTGGGATCCAAACTAAGATCTTTATTGGTTTCGGGAGATCTTTGACTTCCATAACCTTGTATTTATTAGAGTCTTTATAAAGACTTTCTAACCATTCCTTAGTAGATTTACTAGTACATGTTACTCTTAGATAACTCCCTAGAAATCTACTTTCCTCAAACTGAGGATTAGCCTTCCCGGGTGTGATTTTATCAATCTCCCCAAGAATGTCATTTTCAATGACATTGGCTTCTTCCTCTGTTAGTTTGGTGTCAGGAAAATTTACAGGGACAATTGCCATTTTAATGGCAGATGCTATGTCCTTGTATGATACAGGGTTTGAAGGACCCTTTGATATTTTTGCAGGTTTGCCCCTTGGAGAGGGGTTGCTATCCTCAGAGATGGGCCTTTTACCGGTCCCACTCTTGGTAGCTACCTGCTTTGAAGAAGCATTACCCGGTACTTCAGAGTCCCCGGTTTTAGCTTATTGTTGTCTCAGTTTTTTCAGTTTTTTACGCTGAGCCCCAGAAAGCTTTCGCTTTTCCAGGTTCAAGCGTTGAAAACCTGAGGTGATGTTCTTTTCCTGAGAGTCTCTACTAGTAGTTGCCTCTTCAGTTTTTTTGGTTTCCAAGGTCGCATTGCTCCCTTGTGATTCATTACCGTTCGAGTTCCTCTGAGGGTCCTCGAACGTGGGTTTTTTTTCTTTTTCAAGGTAATTGTGATAGGTAAGGTTACAATATCCCGTCCACTGGTTGTCTTGCAAAGAGAAAGCGATGTGCTTAAACGAAACTCAATGCATTATAATAAGTTTACAATAGGTATGAACTCACAGGAATAAATTAGAAATTTGATTTTCAGAATTTTTTTTTGTTATTCTAAAACTCTGTAAGTGTTTTCGTTTTTAAAAACCTTTGCAATTTTAAATGAACCGTTACCTCCCGATCGTAGATTAGTGTACGTTCATTTCATTGTCTCAAGTAATAATAGCTCTGTTTAGTGTTTTCGTGTAATTGTGGCCTTCTTGAGGTTAAATCAAAGGAAATGTTAATGTCCCTTATATAAGCTATTTTCTTTATTATTCCTCTTAAAGGTGCAGTATTTTTCCAGTCGAAAAGATCGGTTTTAAGTGAATTTCTTCAGTTACCTCCAGTAGTATCCTCTTAATTCAAAAATATATTGTTGCTCAGGAACTTAACCATTTTTCAGTTTACTTACTACTGGTTATAAATTGCTAGTTAATCTTCAATAAATAGATATCTTTTAAAGCTTTCATTAAACCTATTTTATTAACTTCAATGTATTTATAAAAATTGATCAAATGCAAATAGATTTTTTTAGTTTTTTATTTTATAGCCGCTTGTAATGTTCTGGCAAATAACGAAAAATACCTTCGATGTGTTTTCTGCGGCAAATTCTTTTCCATCAGCGAGAATCGCAGAAATTCCATCTGGCCTTTAAAGGATCTCGGTATCCTTATCGTCAACATTAGGCTCTTAAAAATAAAACCGTTATTTTTTTTAATACTAGAATGTCTTGTTAGAAAACTGCTTTTTGATAGTTATTTTAGCCTTGCTGAATTTCATTTGATAGGATTTCCAAAGCCTGTGAGTTTTAATCGATGGACTGATCTTGAGCCACTCTTGATCACGTGATTCTTAGATAGTCTTGAAGATTTGAGTCACGTGATCTTTGTTAATATATGTACTTCATCATGTTCGCGAGATTTCTCTTCAAATATCACTGTTCTGTGGCTTCTGTTCCACGGATCATACTCCTGGTCGTCTTGACAAATCTACATTTGTTTTCCATTGTTCTATCTGTAGGATTGAGAATTTACAAGTGTGGCTATCCACCATTTCTTAGTTTTTCCGGAATTTAAGTTTTTACACAATAAAATTCTATATAGCAATTTTATATAACCATTTTCAGACGCCTTAATGTTTTATTCATGGGATTGATAAAAGAAGATTTGAAATTGCAGCATTAAAATACGTTAAAAAAAATTGAACTTTTCCTAAGATGGTTGAGTAGCTCACTTGTAATTCTGAATCCTTCACCTGTTACAATCAACGTACGTCAAATCTGTATTGGTTACCGTTTTTGGTGCTCTTCCTCAACACCTTGCAGGCGTAGTAATCGTACAATGTTTTTTTTTTTTCCTTTTTTTCTAAATTTTTATAAAGCAATACACGAATACTCTTAATCGTGTGCTTGCAATTTCATAGGTATTGCTGTTTTTAAATTATATAGTTAGAAAATGTGGACCCATATTCGGTATCATGTATTTATTCCCTATCTTAAAGACCACTAGCAATATGTAAGAAGATTGTTTTTATGTTAAGATATTTCCAGAATGTAAGTTTAATTTTCTTAGACTAACATCTTGTAGTGTTTAATCGTTTTTCTCTTGCTCAGTATCCTATTTTGTACCGCTTACATAGTGAAGGATTCGTGTGAGGCAGCCTTACATATTGAGGCATACCTTAATACTAGTATATAACATAGAATTTTAATATTTGAAATGCTGCATTGCAGCATTATAGTTCTTTGTTGTTTTAATATTAAAAGAAATTGTATTTTTGATTTTATTTTAAATATTTAATGGCAGCTTGGAAAACAAGTAGTGTTACATTTTGTTCTAAAAGTCCTAAAACACATTTATAAATTACATATACATAGTGTGTATTTCCTGTGTTCTACAGTATTTGGAACAGTTTCAATATTTTATAAGTTATATTTTAATTATTTTATTGTCTTTTCGTTAATATCGAAAATGGTGTTTTCTTGTTTTGTTTTTTCTGAAGTTACTATAAATGCTTTTGCTGTAAATCATTTTTATCAAATGATTGTTGTAAGCTTATTCGCTATTAAAAAAATCCCGGACAATTCATATGTAAATTGTCCATTTATCAGCTATTAAAGCTTTAATGTAATATTATGGTTTCTTCGAAGTTTATGAATAAATTAAGATTTCAAAGAAGTGGACAATTTGTTCTGTGTTCGATTGGTATATTCTTGATTCAGTAAATCATCTGGCAAATGTGTAGATTTCGTTTACTTTGTGAGGACGCTTTGAATCAATTAATATTCCCATATTTGTAAGTCTTTTAAGATTTCTAAACTATCGATCTTAACCTCAGTTATCCAACTCACTTATGACTGCTTTACAAGTTCTCCAAAAATTGCTTCAAACGTGTTGGAAAACTTGGCTTTTGCAGGTCGGCGACATCCGCATCGCTTTAGGGGCCGTCCATTAATTACGTGATGTGTTTTTTTTTAAAAATTGGAGCCTCCTTCCCCTTGGGTGAGATTTGGTGAGATGTGGTGGGGACCCCCCTCCTTTCCCGTGAGATTTCAAAAAGGCAATATTACAAAATGTTGTAATCTATTATAATACGTATAATCTCTGAAAGAAAAAGTTGACATGAGGTTTTCTGTGACCCCCCCCTCCCTCTTGGTGAGAATTTACCGGCCCCCCCCCCTTTTCCTCCTTTTAACCTCACGTAATTAATGGACGACCCCTTACATGAGCAAGTAAACTTCCAGTGGCAATTCTCGTTTTGCCCTCGTTGATATCGTGATTAAAAATGCGGTGCTGAGAAGCGACGGAGAGGCTGGTTTTGCCGCTTTGTTATTAATTCTAGTTCCATAGCAGAGATAAAGAAAAAGGGATTAAAAAAAAATCACGGATGAAAAGATGGCGAAATGAAGCAGTAGATGAAAGTCAAGAACGAAGGATGTCAGCGTGAAGTAAACACTCGAAGTTTCAAAAAACTTTTTCTCGCAACTCTTGAGTGCT
>JAFIDM010123624.1:0-10505 GCA_023159025.1 Thereuonema tuberculata | reverse complement strand
ATTTTTACTAATGTATTTTCATTTCTCAAAGGAAATTATCATAAGAAATGAAAGCTGGTATCCATTTGACAAAGGATTAAGGTCATCTGCTTTTGCTCTGTCTGTATAGGAAACAAATGCTGCAAAAATTCACGTCCTTTGCTGGTATTGATCTTGGGACCTGCAGTCCACTAACAAAGAATCTAAATATTTTTGCACAGAGCTTTCCAGTGCTTCTCCAAACGAGTACGATGGTGATCAATGTCCAATCTCGATTCGTCACTAAACACTACCAGCCTGTCCTCGCAGTCCACCTCTCTCAAACTGTAAAATTGTTAGTGCAAAAGAGAATACTTAAAAAATATTTTTTTCCTTTAAAAATTGTGAGATTACATTATTTTTTAAAAAATTAACTGTTGCACTAATAATAAATAATTTAAATGCAAAACATTATTTTACGAAATTTTTATTATTTCAGGTTTATGTCAAATTTTTTCGAGTTGAAAATACCGAGTAATGCTTCATTAATACCAAAAAAAATTGACTGTTTTTAAATTTTAATTTAAGTAATTGTAGAATATTTTGAAAATTAAAAACAGGAAAATATAAATCCCAGATGCTTCACAAGTTCATATTTAAATTTTCAGAATTTTTGGTGCATTTGAAAAAGAAATATATGAAAGAAATTGAAGGTTGGCAGTCGTCTGCAATTGCTTGAGTCAGGATCTTCTATAATTTATTTCTGTTTAGTTTAATATGAAACATTACGTAACTTTCTTATTTGCAGTATAAGTTCTAAATTAACGATTTTAATTTTAGAAGGAAATAATTTTTGCCATAAATACCATAAAGAATTTAAATACTATATACCATCATGAATCGAGATTTTAAGTTTGCCAAAGTCTTAAATATAAGATAAATTAGTTACTTTATTCACAGAAAAATTCAAAAGAAAATTTAAGAAAAAATTTAAATACTTGTTAGTTCTTTTCTTCCCTTTCTATTTATATGAAATTAAATAGAATTAAAAAAAAATTGGACCAACTTGATGCTCTTGGCTTCTTTAGAAAATCTTTATTTCCTTGGAGTCATGAAAAGAAATGAAGAGATTTTTCCAACAGAAAATCAGTTACGATCAATGGGACACAACTACTTCGTGCTTAATTCCATGAATGATTCTTTTAAAATCATGAATTGAATTTTAAATTAATTAGGAAGATAGACTTTTTTTTGCGCCGCTTATTTTACCGTAACAGCCAGTATCTGATAATAACTGTAAAAAAGGAGATAGTAACATTAGTAGAATTAAAATACAAAAGCAAATTGTATTTATTCACACAAAAGAAATCATTCCAATTCATTTAGATTTTTAGTGAATAGAAAGTAGAATTGAAAACAATCAAAACAAAAATATTGTATTAACTGTAAATTTTCTGTTTTGATTACAAAGTAAATGTCTTATTATGAGCAGATAGAACAATTTTTTCAAAATAGAATTCACTCTTTGAGAAGCAAAGGTCAAGATATTTAACACAAGTTTCAAAACTTGAGGAAGTTGAGCATTATTTGCATTAAGCAGCAAGTAATTGCATTAAATGCGAGCATTGTATCCAGTCCTTCTCATCTTGGTCACGTCAGTTGGTTGTATTTCTTTTATCAGGTATCAATCTTATTCCTTCGAATCGTTTCATTCCATATCTTGAACCATAAGAGGCTTCTGAGAATTGAGAGATTAAATATAATGTTAAGATGATAAAACAATGGAGAAACGGAAATAAACAAGAAGTTACAGACACAACGTTAAGAGTGCTTTCAATAATTCATATTGTTTAACGTGCAGTAGTATTACTAAAAAAAACAAAAACTATGCAAATCCTTTTGCAATTCTTCATTGCAGAAGAAGGCTCCTCTTGGGCCGAAACCGGTACAATGTTTTAAATGTAAATAGTTTTTTTAAATGTAAATAGTTTTTATTTTTAATAAATGTAATAGTAATTTTTTAAACAGATGCACGAGCTTCGAATTCAATGACTTTAAGATATTCAGTGCATGTAAAAGTTTAGTACAGTGTTCCTGGTCATCTTAATACTTAATATTTCACTCACTCAACTCCAAGATTATGAGTTGACTTCCAAACTACTATTAGTCAAATACGTGACTTATTTTACCTGTATTAACATTCAATTGAATAGTAAGTGAATTTCATGCAATTAGTTGTTGTTTTTTTATTTATTTTTAGTTTGTTATTTATTTTTGTGATTGAGGTTTTGTATCTAAGGAATGGGATTTTTCTTTTGTCTGCAATGCTTTCTTCTTAAGTAAATATACAAATAATAAAATTGTCTCTTTTTCTCAAATGTTTTAAGATTAATATTTTGCTATCTCTGGAAAGATATTATAACTCATTAAAGAAATATACTCAGAAAGCCTAATAATTTTCTCTCCACGTTTAATGCACACAGTATTTCGACTGGTAAATTCGATCACCTCAAGAAGATCGCTAACTTACAGGTTGAAATACTGTGTGCAACACGATGGAGAGAAAATAATGTTGTGTTTTAACGGAAAAGTTGTTTATCTCGACTGGATTAACTTATATAATGTTACGGATTTATAGTAGTTTCTTCCCGTCAGTGGTCAGGGATTTTCTATGTTTATTTCTCTTCCAGATGGACCCTAGGGTTCACCAAGTCCTCTTTCAAATGTATACTGGGGTTCTTACTCGGGGGTTTAAGGTGAGCGGGCGACGAGTAAAGCATCCGAACTCAACTAGTCCCGTTGATGGAGGATCGCTGAAGCCTAGACCTTTCGCTTACTCTAGGACTTGCTGGTCTTTTGTGTAACAATAATCTGTTACATAATAATCTCAGAGTTATAATACAGAATTTAATCTTGCTCAAGGAAAAGCAAATGAATGAATGCCTTCCCTCTAAAAATAGATGGGGTATAATATATACTTTCAGAGCAAGCACGCATCCAGGTAAAGAAACAAATGCAATTGTAAATTAAAAAAACGTTAAAATAATTTATTACTAGAGTCCATAACCTTTATGAAAGGAAAAAATAACTTTACAATAATTTATTATATAAGAACAATAACATTTGTTATCATATATTAACTCAGTTCATCTGTAGCTAATCCCTAATGGTACCATCTATAAAACCTTGCATGTATCAGTTTACATTTAAATATCAAAATATGAAATACTGAATAATTACAAATTATTAATGAACTTTAACCTTTATGATTATTCTTAATCTTAGAATAATAATATGTAGTACAAAAACATAGTATTATATATCTCATCTACAAATGTCACTTTTGACATTAATACTACACCTAAATTCAAAATATTAAACTAATGACTTCCAATGTAAATATTAACAAGCAACCTACAAGGATACTTAATTTCAGAATATAATGGTATTTACATCTAAGTCATATCTGTCATTAATGTACTATTTCATTCATAGAAGAAACTAAAGTTAGATCACCCAACAATGGTTTTTCCCCTACGTGAAAAAAAATTAATCTTTGCTCCTTTAATAATGTTACTTGTATATTTTGGGCTTGTTATAAATCAGCAATCCCTTGGATAATCGATTCATAAAATAAAGGAAACTGTACTTACATATCCAGACTCTCGATGATAACTCGTCTCGAAAGCACTATACACATAATTGATACTTTACTATCAACTATCAGTTGATATTTATAATTAACACTAGATGACCGAACAAGCCATAATTAGTTTCACTAATTCACACACAAATTTTCCTAATCACTTGTATGAAATCAGTTCGGATCCACTTGATCCACTGGCGCTAATTTCTCTTCTGTTTCAAATAGCTAAGCCTATTTAAACGTTCGATCTTCGGAATTCTTCGCATGGGGATTTCCGTCGAATTCTTCCTTTATTCGATCCTCTCTGCAGCCGGAAAATAAATACTTTCATTCGTCATAACTATGTCTTCTTATCCTGGGTTTCTCAATTATTTATTACGGTTCTGTTCGGGTTTAAATCTACGCTTTCCGTGGATGACGTCGGTTGTTCATTTGTCTAGGAGGGCCTCAGAAGAATAATAAATATTTCTTATTTACTTGCGTCATCTGCACACATATTCTTTCGTACTTTTAGTTTTGGCAGCGACATTTCTTCTTCAAAACTCCCGCTCTCCTTTATCTGTCTACGTGGAGACATACCAGGCATATTTATCTCCGTTCAAATCGAACGATCTGCTACAGGCTTTGTCATTACGCCATCTTGTCCGTTGTCATACCGCACACATTAATCCCGCAGAAACTAGTAAATACTCTCTAACTAAAAATTTTCTTTTCAAGCACAATAATAACAAAATTTATTATCACAAAAAATAAACTTCAACTAATTAAATATAAATATAAATATAACTTATATTTAATTTAATAAATACATCAGCAAATCTCTACATCTATTTCAATATTTGCTTGATATCTATAATAAAAACTTAATATTAGTGTACTATTAATCATCTTCCCTACTACACCAGAAAATAAATGCTAAACATTACATTTATTTCTAGAAAAATATTAGTGTGCTTCTAAAAAGTAAAACTTTTCATTCACTTCTCAATATCCTTATAAAACAGCTGAAACAATTGTTGTATTCGGAAAACTTCTTCAATTGTACATGAACGAAAAAAATAAGAAATGTAAGAGCCTGAAAAATGTCTTCGTGAATATCAGTTATCTAAACTTCTTTGGACTGATTGCCATTAACCCTTTGGGCTTGAGTGCCTTTGACGGCGTTACGAGCATCACTAACATATTCAGTTCATCTTTTCTTTCCAACATATATTATCTCTGTCGCTCATTAGCATAATGTTTTATGATTGTAGACATACGCTGATAAGATTTGGAGAAATCAATAGTTTTCTCTTCAATTTCCAGCATCCACAAATCTTGGAATGTCGACGATCGTCTGCACACGTGGTTCGTTCGAGTCGACTTCTTAAGGAGGTAAGGAATCGTACTTTATGTAGTGGTAGGTCAGATGGACTATCTGATAGTGCAGCCTTTTTAAATTCTATGTATTCAAAGAACAGTCTTCTTAAAGATTGTTACAATTTGTCCTTCTTTAGGCAGTAAACAAAGAGCTAAATAAAAAAGAGCTCAAATGATTTCATACAATTTTTTAAGAGATACAATAAAAAATAATAAATATAAAGCAAATTTTATGAAATTTGAATTTGAAATCTCTGTTAAAAAGTAGAAAATAATGACCCACACAATAAAAGATGATGAACACTATAAACTTGATGGACTACTTTTAGAGATAGAACTTTTAAGTTAAAGTAGCCCTACCTACAGGCCTATACAGACTTATCGGGGCGCAGGAGGTCAGGCTCCAGCGATAAGAACCACGGGACAAAGTTGGGGTGGGGTGGTCAGCCCGACGCCCGCCCGCCTTTAACTCCCGGAAAGAAACTCGGTACCCATTGTAGAGAGGGCTGGGTAGACCCTAGGACCCGTTTGGAGATGAAAGGAGCGTGGAAAAAGCCCGCCGTCCGCCGAGGCCGCGAATCGATCCCGCCACCTCCAACCCGCAGCCAAGTGAGAACTTATAAGGCTGAGTGGTTATCCTGGAAAAAGCTGCGCAGATGCCAGAGAAATAGATAGATGGTTTTTTTTTTCATCCCGTTTTCTTATTTCTGTTATTATTATGTTGTTTTTTTTTTTTTACTTTTCAATGAAACTTTTTACACTAGTTAAAGTTTTAGTTCGAATTAAAAATTTCTCTTTTTACATTCAAAACTGATATATCAATAGATCTTATCCTGTTTTAAGATGCGAAAGGTTTAAATAACAGGTATTTAAAGAGTCTGATTAAATTTACAGTTTGGTCAAAAGGGAATATTTCCAGAAAAAGATGTTTGCAAGGAAAGCTCATTGTCACAAAAGAGGAATTACCCAAAAACCACTGATATATTAAGCTCCTGACTCAAGCAAACCTTTTATTATATTTCTTTTATATATTTATTTTTCCAATGCACTTAAAATTCTGAAAATTTAAATATGAACATGTGAAGCATATGGGATTTATATTTTGTTGATTTTAATTTTCAAAATATTCTACAAATCATTAAATTAAAATTCCATAACAGTCAGTTCTTTTGGGCTTTTTTTTTCGAGAAAGTACTCGATATTTTCAACTCAAAACAACTTGACAAAAAACTGAAATGATAAAAATTTGTAAATAATGATTTATATGTAAAATATTTTACATTATTGTAATAGGTAATTTCTAAAAAAATATTTATTCTCACAATTTAAAAAAAAAATTAAATTATTTGTTGATCAAATTGATGATTTTTCCTGATTCTGCACTAGTTTCTACATCATTACGTTTCCGGTGATAAAACAGAAGGAATAGAAGTTATTTTGCGTGACGTCATCCCAAAACAAAAACAGATCAAGACGAGTGATACCTCGATCTTTCATTAATTTCTGCAAATATTTTCTTTCCATATGTAAGAATTAAAAAATTTTCATCAACAAGATGCACACGAATGCCGTCTGTCACTTCAGAAGCATTACAATAGATATATGATGACAGTTCAGAAATACAGTGACCTTCAAATTCCATTTTTACTTTAGATTAAATACAATTAACTCCATTTTCCCTCAGAAATTTCTGAAAAACTTTAAAACAATCAAAAACTATTTGTTTATTTTGTCATTATATAAAAAATTCAAATTTTTACTTCGAAAGATAAAAATAAGTATCGATTTAGAAGTAATTTTAACTCCTTAAATTAAGCTAAAACGAGATATAAAAAATTAAAAATTAAATATTTGGAAATTATCAGATGCTAAGAAATGAGAAAGAGAAGATCTATAATATAATAATAATTATAATAATAATAATAAAGATATAATATCATTATTCCATGTAGATCTGTTTGTTTCTTGTTGTGTACAGTTGCCACAGTATCAAAGGAAAAATGTGTATTACAAATCTTCATAAAATGAACCCCAAATAAGCAAATAGGCAACGAAGGATTGAATAAACGGTGTTTAAAACCAAAAATAAACAATAATGGATCCAGAAAGGAACAGTTTTCACGCAAAACGTAGTTCGCAGTAAACATTCTATTGTTATAAGAGTCGACACAAATAATGGAAACAACTTGGCATTAGTCATAAAAATGCCAATAAAAGAATATAATGAGTATTTGCAATGCGTTTTCTCGCATCATACTATGCATACAAAACGAAACAAGAAACAAACACCTACATTGAATAAAGATACAAAAAATTTTATTCGAAAACTATTCATTTTGGGACCCATGTTTATAGGAACGTTTTTTTTTTTTAATAGAAATCTTACGCTTTCTTCTAAAATTTAAGTTTTGTTTGTGTAATGCATTTAATCCTCCTTCTCGTCGCTAATTCCGTGGTCGTCTTCTATGAAAATGTTACTCGTTCTGGTCTCTTTGCGCAACAGCGAAAAGACTCAAATCACGCAGCATCGACACGAGCGCCACTAAGGAAAGATGCAGTCTTGTCCTCGTCTCTTTTAGTGATAACAAGTCTCCACGTCGTTCTGATAATATTCCACCTGTTCTCAATATTTTACGCTGTTTTGTTGATAAACTTTAGTTAATGGAAGCAAAACCTAGTGCTAATGAAAGGATTTAGTAAACACTCTGCACCACCAACGCATTCTGATCAGATAGATAAGATTCGTGGATCTGGAAGGCAGATAATTCAGTGTATATGCTATATTGTAATTACACAAGAATGCTTTGTTAAAGCATAAAAAAACGTTGCATAATATGGAATGATGCATGAAAGAAACGGTACACAATGATGTTTTAATGGTAATGGATAACGAAAGTTTATAGTGAAGAGGGTTTGCGGGAATTTAACTCGATTTGGTTTATTGGCTGCGGTTTCCACCTTCATTGTCATCATCTGTGTAGTCCAAACTACAAATTGGACAGGCATGAGTTATACCTTATTGGCATCCTAGTGACTTATACAGGTGAGAAAAATAGGAGTTAGGGTCTGTGGTAACTTCCACTCTAAAGGAAGTGGCTGAAAACGAAATATCTTTGGGATCGTTTTGGTTTCGGGTACAAAAGAAAACCATGTTTTTTGCCTTATTATGTTTATCATTTTTTTTCTGAGACTCATAGTAAGAGGCAAATAAGCTACAAAGGGGATTATTATTAGGGAATGTAGGCTGATACATGAAGTTGCTAGTTGAACTGAAGATGTAAAAACAAAGAAAATATTACTATTACAAGAAATAATTATTACATTATTTTGCAAAGAAATTTAACAAATTTAATATTGCAAGAAAAAATTATTATATTTATTTATAAAGAAATTTAACACTTTTTTCCAGCAAATATCAATCTGTAGTTTTAATTTCTTTTCCTCCATTTAATCATTTGTTATTACTTTATCAGTAATTCAGTTTCAATTCTTTGGTTGGATTAGGGAATAAAATTAACGGAAAAATTCTCTATTTCAATCAATATATTACGAATTGTAATAGCTGCTATGGGACTCACTAGATTGAAAATATTTTTTCATAGTACAGAATTACATAACAACTTGATTTTTAGAAACGTAAATTGTTGTTATTATGATTATTATTTTATTATGAATGTTTAGTTCTTTTTGTAATCTAAGTGAATATATATAAGAAGAAGAATTTCTTGTCCTCGATTATCACATGAAGAACTCTCTCGCTATGAGAGTGGAATTAAAGTAGGCGTTATTTTGAAATTTTAGTAGTATTTGGTTAATTGAAAATAATGAAGAAGAATGTTAAAGAAGAAAATTTAACATTTCATTGCATAGTTAATCACAGTAGACAAATTGATTTAGCATTGATTGATAAAAATTCAAACAAAATACGATGAAAATCAATCCATGGATAACTTTTAGAATAGCTTTGAACTCGAACTATTTTGTTGCCTGACTTATTCAGAATATTGAACTCCTACACCTTATTTATGAAACGAAATATATATTACGATTTAAGAAATTCAATCCGTCATTGAAAGTATTTTCTAAATGATGGAAATGAGATTAAAAAGATCAAATGGCATTGATTACATCGTTGAATTTATATTTAACATGTTTGAGGATTTTTTAGTGCAATATCAGAAAATGGTAATCAGTACAAAGATTATTAACAGTAATTAAAATGTAAACAATTCAAGTAAATTTATCATCAGAAAAACAGATTTCAATTAGATTTCAAATTAAACCTGCTTAAAGAGATAATAAAAGCAACAGACTTAGCACTGAGATATAGTTGAGGAGACAACTAAGTTTTCAGAACATATTTTTCATGCTTTAATAAATAATTCATTATTTCCAAAGGATTCGTCTAAGTTATTCTAGAGATTATAGATCTTATTTTATTAATCGCTGAGAATAAACTGTTACAACGAAACTAAATTCGGATATTATTTTTAGTGGAAGATAGGTTCAAAAAATAATTGTCCGTTAAAGACATCGGGAAATGTTAGTGATGGGCTTCACGTATTAAAAAGAAATAGGGTTCTTCTTAATTTAGATTGATAATTTTCTAATATCTTCTGATTAAAAAATATATACTTTTATATAAGGCTTGTCCTCTGTCTGTTCGTTCGTCTGTGATCGAAGAAATAAAAATAAAAATTATAAAATTTATAAAATTATAAAATTTATAAATTATAAAAAATAAATAAAAAAAATAAAAAAAATTATTTCCTGCAATTATTAATAGTTACCAGAGTACTTTACCACATTTGAACCATGTAGCTATACAATTGTTGTGAGCACCCAACAAATTAAATCAAGTTTTATGAGCATTCTAGTTCAGGGATCGTCCATTAATCACGTGAGGCTCGAAAGTGGGAAGAGGGGGTTCGGAAAAAATCACAACTATCACAAGGGGTGAGGGGGGTGTAGTGAGATATCACGTGTATTTATTTTTTCAATGAAGGCGCGATTTCTTCACCGAAAATTAAATATATTCTTTTACCAGTTGTTCAAATGATTACACCTTTCCTTTATTATTTTTATGCCGGTCACAAACAACCTACAACTTTAATGTCTGTAATCCAGAATTAAATTAGATTATACCTGTATTTAAAGATAATATTCTGAAAATTTTTAAGATACTTTGTACCAAAAAATATACGTTATTTTGGGTAGGAGGTGTGAGGGGTAGTCTAAAACATCACCACGTATCACCAGGGGGAAGGGGGGGGGGTTAAAAAGTTGCTAAAAATCATCACGTGATTAATGGACGACCCCTTAGGGAGTCCATAATACACGGATCTTCTCTATGAGCGATTCAAGCGACCACCGGAAGTGCAGAGCGCTACAATCGCTTCCCATGATTCATTGCGTTCGTTTGGGAAGTCTCAAAAATTTAACGTAGCGATATAGTAGGTTTCAATCTTTCAGCATCATGGTACATAATTGTTGCGTGCCTGGATGTCACAATACAAGTAAAATTAAAAATATACGTTTCCAT
>JAFIDM010123623.1:0-10507 GCA_023159025.1 Thereuonema tuberculata | reverse complement strand
CACACCACTTGCTGGTTAATATAACCTCTCCTCCCAAATGTCAACCTCACCTTCCTGTGGTGGACCCTGTTTTCACGAATGAGGCTCTGGCGACCGAGTATTGGCGGGATACCCATAGTCCTGTTGTGTCAAGGAGGAAATGCCGAGACACCAGCGCAGTCCATCGTAGCGCCCCCTCGATGCGGGTTCCTACATGGTGATTTTACCCTCCATGGGTCCTAAACGCCCGCCCCCGAATCCAAGGTGGAAGGCATCGTTCCGATGGATGTGTGGCACTACGGGGTTATTTTAGTGTCTTGAACGATCCCTGTGGAAAAAAAAAAAGATTGCCTGGCAACAAATCACAGTATTTAAACTGCTTCGGCAGTGCCTTCCAGGCAGATATGGGGATAGCTGCCTGGCGACTGTTTACTCCCCAGCTAAATCTTTTGTGTATGGATCCTAATAATTTTTTTCCTTTATTGGGAAGCAATTCCCACACCATTGATGTTGCCTCTCCTTGTACTACCAGTCAGACTTTTTTAATTATGCACTCTTTAGCCCTTAACACACCTTTGTCTAAACTGTCCCCGTTTCTCATCTCGAAAGCACTTTCAGGTATCACTTCAAATATCAAGTCTGTCAAGAAGCTCCAGTCTGGCGATTTGCTAATCCAGCTGCCTTCTTCAAAAGCTGTGGACCAACTTCTTAAGTTGACGACTCTGGCAAATACTCCGGTATCTGTCACTAAACACGAGACTTTAAATTCTAGTCGTGGCGTCATCCGAGAACCAGATCTGGACGGTCTATGTGATGCTGACCTTCTTGAAGGCTTTGCTTCGCAGGGTGTCACTGCGGTTCGCCGCATTAACATCCGTCGTGATAATAAGGAAGTACCAACTCGCACTATTGTGCTTACTTTTAACTCCTCTACACTGCCTACGAGTGTCACCGCTGGCTATTTACGCTGTCCTGTGCGTCCGTATATTCCGAACCCTCTACGCTGTTTTAAATGCCAGCGTTATGGTCATGGCTCCGCAGCTTGTCGTGGCAAGTCCATCTGCCCTAAGTGTGGTGAGCCATCCCATGAGCCTACACAGTGCACTTTACCTCTCAAGTGTGTCAATTGTTCCGGCGACCATCCTTCATATTCTCGATCTTGTCCTCGCTGGAAAGAGGAGAAAGAGATCCAGGCCATCAGAGTGAAACATTCTCTTTCTTATCCCGAGGCCCGGAAGATGCTTCCTGCAGTGCCAGCCCAAAAGACTTTTTCTTCTGTGGTACAATCCAAACAGATGACTTCAATCGCCTGTCAAACAGACATCACTTGTCCTCCTCATGAGTCTTTTTCTTCAATATTTCACACCATTGCTACTTGCACACCACGAGGTCCTTCGCCAGCTACACAATCTACCTCACAATCTACCATTTTGTCTTTACCGATATCTTCACGTTCTTCTATTACCCCAGCAGCTCCAAAATTCACATGGAAGCGGCATTCAGTTTCTCCACATCAATCCCTGTTATGCACACGTTCACCCTCGCCTTCTCGTGGACGTCGGAGACATTCCTCTCCCCGTCGATCTTCTGATGACGATATAAATGACCCCTTAGCATCTCCTATTTTTCCGGCACTACCATCTGCTCCACCTTGATTTTTTCGTTGATTTTTTTTCACCTTTTCCTTTTTAATTTCAATTACGGTTTCTTTATCTTGGAATTGTAGAGGACTTCGCTCCAACTTAAATGATGTTAAAGCTTTAGTTCACACACATCACCCTGTATGTCTGTGTCTGCAGGAAACTTTTCTTACGGGAAACGACACTTTTTCTTTTCATGGTTATTCCATGCTGAGTAAACAGCGGACTGATAGAAGCGGTGGAGGAGTTTGTCTCCTTATTCGAAATGACATCCTTTTTCCCCTGTTCCACTTACGACTTCTTTGGAAGCTGTTGCTGCTCGCCTTTCAACAAGCCGCCTTTTTACTATCTGTAGCTTGTACCTTTCCCCCACAGCGGCTGTTTCGCCTACAGAGATTGATAATCTTCTTGATCAATTACCGACTCCGTTTCTCTTAGTTGGTGACTTCAATGCTCACTCTCCGGTATGGGATTCTTCCTTCACCAATACTCGAGGAACAGTTATTGAAGATCTTTTAGTTCGGCGCAATCTTTGTATTTTTAATACAGGTGCAGCGACTCATTTCACATCCTCGCCTATATCGTTTTCTGCTATAGATTTAGCAATCGGTTCGGCTTCGCTCTTCCCCCATTTCTCATGGGATGTTATTGATGATCCTGGTGGCAGTGACCATTTCCCAATCACTCTCCAAGAACTACCTCGTTCTGCTGTTTCATCATCATGTCGTCCTCGCTGGAAATTTGACTCTGCTGATTGGACAACTTTTACTACCCACTGTACTCTGGAAGCCATTGATCTTTCAGCTACCATTGATCAAATTATTGACGAGGTCACGCATACCATTATTGGTGCTGCACAAGCAATAATTCCACAAACATCTGGACGATTCCCACTGCATCCTAAACCTTGGTGGACTCCTGATTGTACTTCTGCACAGAAACTTAAACAAAAAGCCTGGAACATCTTCCGACGTTATCCCACTTCTGCCAATCTTTTG
This sequence comes from Thereuonema tuberculata, assembly GCA_023159025.1. NCBI lineage: Eukaryota > Metazoa > Arthropoda > Chilopoda > Scutigeromorpha > Scutigeridae > Thereuonema > Thereuonema tuberculata. The sequence continues at coordinate 7,890 of JAFIDM010123623.1, read as the reverse complement.
TCCTTTAAGCGTGCCCGCGCTTTAGCTCGTCGTATCCGTCAGGTTAGTCAGAAGGAGTCTTGGCAACGCTTTATATCATCCATCACATGTACACTATCTTCAAAGATCCTCTTGGATAAAATTCGGAAGATGCACGGCAAATATGTACCTCACTCTTTACACATCCTCAAAGAAGATGGAAAAAAAATTGCTAACATCTCTGATCAAGCTGAAGCACTTGGACGGGTTTTTGCGCGGAATTCCAGCCCAGCTTTGTTACCTTCCACTTTTCAACAAATTGAAGATCGTACTGAAGCTATTCCATTAAACTTCTCTTCTTCCAACAGAGAACTATGTAATCTCCCTTTTAGTATCCAGGAGTTATTGTTTGCTTTAGATAATAGCAAAAATACCGCATGCGGCCCTGATGGACTTCATTACGTGATGTTACGTCATTTATATTTTTCTTCGTTGAATATTCTTCTTTCTATATTTAATAAAATCTGGTTAGAACACCTCTTTCCTGATTGTTGGCGTCGAGCCATCATTATACCTTTCGCTAAACCTGGTAAAGATGTGAGTGATCCAAATAATTATCGTCCCATAGCACTCACCAGCTGCTTATGCAAGACACTCGAACGCATGGTAAATCGCCGACTTCAATGGTTTCTTTGAAGTCAATCAGCATCTAGCTCCCACACAGTGTGGATTCCGACAACATCGTTCTACGGCTGACCATCTTGTCCGTTTGGAAGATACTATTCGCACTGCCTTTGTTAATCGAGAGCACCTCGTCTCCATCTTCTTTGACTTGAGAAGGCCTATGATCGCACATGGAAATTTGGTATTTTGCAAGATCTTTATAGTTATGGCCTTCGTGGCCACATGCCTATTTTCATTCGCAATTTTCTTGCAAATCGAACTTTTCAAGTTCGTCTGGGATCTACGCTGTCCACCGTTTATCCTCAAGAACTCGGAGTCCCTCAGGGTTGTGTTTTGAGTGTTACCCTTTTTTCTGTAAAGATCAACGGCATCATCTCTGCTTTGCCTCCTTTTATCCACCATTCTTTGTATGTTGATGACTTACAGATTTCCTGCCGTTCTGTAAATTTACGTCTGATTGAAAGACAACTGCAGTTAGCTTTGAATCAGTTGCAGACATGGACTATTTCTAATGGTTTTAATTTCTCCCAATCCAAAACGGTCTGTGTCCATTTCACTCGTCGTCAGGGAATTTTTCCTGATCCCCAGCTGACTCTTGGTGGTGTCCCACTTCCATGTCATTCTCAACATAAATTTTTAGGCCTGATTTTTGACAGGAAATTGACTTTTTAGGATCACATCCTTGATCTCCGGAAGCGTTGTATTTTAAAATTACATTGTATTCCACTTGGGGTGGTGATCGCCTGGCTTTGTTGCGCATTTACCGTGCCCTTATTCGATCCAAACTAGATTATGGCTGCATTGTATATGGCTCTGCACGGCCATCTATACTTCGAACACTTGATCCTGTTCACAATCAGGCCCTTCGTTTCTGCCTCGGTGCTTTCCGTACTTCACCGATTCCCAGCCTGTACGCAGAGGCTCTGGAACCGTCCCTGCACTTTCGTAGACAAGCCATGTCGCTGCAATATTTCGCACGGATTTCTTCACTTCCACAAAACCCTGCTCATCAATGTGTCTGTCGTCCCCGTCAGCGACGACTTTTTACCAATCGTCCTTCCATTATCCCACCGTTTGGACATCGGGTGACGACTTGGCTTAGTACACTACATCTCACTGATCTTAACATTGCCACTTTACCTGCTTTACCATCAGCACACTGGAACTATCAACTCCCAACCTGTGATTTTTCGCTTCGTAATTTTGCAAAAATCAATACGTCCTCCACAGTCTTTCAGAATCTGCATCGGGACCATTTGTCCCGTCATTCTGACTTCAACATTTTTTACACCGATGGATCTAAATGCGCATCTTATGTTGGAGCCGCCTTTTATACTGCCACTTTCAGGAAAGTTGTTCATCTTCCTTCTGAGTTTTCGGTGTTCTCTGCTGAGCTTTATGCCATTTTCCTAGCCTTAAAGTATGCATTTCAGGAAAAGTTTCCCAAAACTCTTATCTATAGTGACTCTGAGAGTGCTCTGCAGGCACTGTGCAGTCACACACTGAAGGTTCACCCTTTTGTTTTGTCCATTTTAGATTTCTTACAACATTTTCAACATTGCACGATTATTTTATGCTGGATTCCAGGCCACGTCGGTATTGTCGGCAATGACCACGCTGATTCTCTCGCCAAATCTGCTGCTGGTCTCCCACTGCGACGGATCTCCACTCCTCCCTCTGACATCAATGCTCTTATACGTACTCGTCTCCGATCTGCCTGGCAACACGAATGGGATGATCTTCACGGCAATAAACTTCGTCTTGTCAGTCCTTTATTATCCTCTCCTACCTATCGGCTGCTTCCAACTCGTCAGAAGGATGTTCTTCTGGTGCGTCTGAGGATCGGGCATACAAGACTCACACATAGCTATTTACTGCTCAATCGTCCACCTCCCCTGTGCTCTACGTGCAACGTTATTTTAACTATTCATCATATTTTAAATGACTGTCCTGCTTTTAATCAACATCGTCGTCAGTGCTTTTATCCTCTTTTTAAATTTCACGTTCCTTTTCATATTTCCTTACTTTTGAATGATAATGAGCTGTTACTATTTCCGCAGTTTTCCGCTTCATTTCTCAATGTGGCCTTGCCTCTCTTTTATAATTAACAGTTATTTCCTTGTTTTTGCCCATTTTATCTTGATTTACTTCGATTATTTTGCTTTTCCAATGTTCTGAATTTTACCTTTCTTGGCGCAGCCTTAGCCACTGCTGCTTTGCGCCATTAAAACACCAACAAACAACAACAACAACAATGATCTATTGTTTTACGAGTAAGTTTATATTAACTATTGTTTATTTTAACCAGTGCTGATACTATTACTTTTTCTTTGCTTCGAAATTGGCGAACTTTTACGGCAGCATTCAAAATGAGATACATTAAATTAAAACTTTTATTACAAAAGTTATTTTTTTTTTCCTTTTTTTAACCTCACGAATAGTTTACAGTTTAACAAAAGCGGATTCAAATAATTATTGATAGGTGTTACTAAATTTATGAAGTCCCTGTATTCTTATATATTCTTCTAAAAAAAAAATAAAAAATAAGATTTCCAAAGGATTGTTTGAGATGACAAATGATTTTGCCCAGTTCGTTATTGATGCATTAGTGAAATGGGCAAATAATTTTTTTTATTACTATTTTTTGTCCCTATTGCAGATTTGTTTTTTTTTTGTTTTTGTAGGAATTCTGTGAATTCAAATAGTTAGTAACATCTTTCAATAATTATTTGAGGCCGCTTTGGGTAAAAGAGCAGTTAAATGTTGTTGTTACAGTAGAATATTTAAGAAAACTTTGTTCAATCTTTTCCATTTCTTTTAAAATACAGGGAAAATATATAAATAAATAAATGAAGTTTATGTTTGAAATATTTTATGTGATGTTTTTAAAAGATTTGAAATATATTTGTGATTAAAAATACCTGCTTTACAGTAATCTATTGTAAAAGGCTATTTAAGTTAGAAATTGTATCTTGTAGTGATTTTACTTTGTTCCTGAGATTATACTGTTTGCTTTTTTTTTATTCCTGTTTTGTAGACAGTTAACGTTAACTTGTTTGTTAATAAAAAGTTTAATGCTTGTTTTTTTAATGTAATTATTTATACTAGTTAAAATCAGGTAATGGATTAGTAAGTTTTTTTTTTGGTTGTTTAGCAATCTCCACCTGTTTTTTTGAGTCAGCCTGTATAACGTTTACTTTAAACCAATTTTTAGGTTAAGGTTAAGTGACACTTTCCAGGATGTTTCGTTTGGAACTACAAAAGAAAAAAAAAATGTTTCGGAATGACCTTCAATTTTGCAACTTGTTCGCCATCTTCAAAATACTCCAAACAATGCCATTTTTCTTATTTTATAGCGGCGCTTCCACAAAAGAGTGCCACCTAAATTTCTAATTTTCTTAAAAAAATGCAAAATAAAACCAGTTTTTCATCCCTTACATATCTACTTCGTATTACGAATCGTTTGATCCCAAAAAACAGGAAATTCGTGTTAATTCCACTGGTTTTGTGTCCTACACAATTACCAAACTTTCCAATGAAATATTAAATTTATATCACTGGCATAATATATTATTTTAATATAGTTTAGTATTCACTACCGTAACCAGGTGATTGGTATTTTTTATGAACGATTTGCTGAAACTAAGGTGAACTACAGTATTGCAGTCGGACCTTGTTTCAGATGAGATAGTAGGCCTTACTACAGGAATTCTACATATTTAGGTAACCCCAAAAACACTTTAGAAATAAAAACACTTTTTCTAAAATCTTGCAACTTTGCTAACTAACCCCGGATGGGGGGTGAGTTGGCATAACGTGATATGGATAGGGGTACTTGAGCAGAACATAGCAATTTTCGAGAAAAAGATTTTATCAAAAATGTTATTTTAATAATAATTGAACAACAAAAAAGAACTATGATAAATTAAATTATGAACAAACAATGAATTATTACCTACCTATAGTAATTGTTTGATATCAAACACAAAAGTAGGAGTTGGGCGCCCGCTTATTTGAACAGGTGGGTTCAATTTTCGCAGAACTTTAGTTTGGTCGTACCAAATTGAGTCTTCCTCGTCTGGCCATCTCCAGTTTTCCCCCTCTTTTATACCATTTGTCTTAGCTATGCCAACTAGCCCCATAGGAATTTCCAAAACAAGATGGATACCACACAATCCCAAACATTAGAAACAAAAGATCATGATACATGCATGCAATCACAGTTATCCATTCTTTCGAAAACCGCCATCAGCAGCACCTGAATTCGATCTACATGGTCACCAGAATAAAAAAATTTATTAACAGTCAGAAATACGATGAAACGTTGGTCCTTCCTTCTTGACGTTTCTAAGCAAACTAAGTCACAGTGAATGGTGCATCTTTACATACACTTCCCACAACCAAGAAGTCAGCGGTCTAGCTACACAGTGGCAGGAAATAGAAAACTATGTGCTAACCTAGCCCCTTTTGCCAACTGATCCCGGTTTCCCTATTTTAATATTTATTCCTTTCATTTGATTTAAAGCAACTGAAAGGGTTTTGTTTTGTTTTTTTGTAATGAAATCGATCCATCCTCAAACAAATTTTTCAAAATCAGAAACTGATAAAAGAAGTTTAACCTGCTTTTTTATTTAATAAGAATATTGTGGTTTTCATATAACATTAGGTTATCTCTTATTTTATATAAATATATAATAAACTTGTTTTGACCTTTGCTAAGTGCTAAAATTAATGTTTGACAAATCTTGGGAGATCTCGACTCGACTGTCATTTAACTTTCTGTAGTAGTCTTAAATAAACAGTCAGGGCAGAAAGAGAGAGACCATCGTTAGGGCATCAACCTCGTAACAAAAAGTAATATCTTCTATTACGACTTACCTCCTCTGTAAAATTTATAAAGCTTAACTTAAACTTAAAAAGAAAATGATCAGGTGCCACAACGGCCTAGGGACGCCACATACCTTCGAGCCGGCCCTGTAACTGGTTTCTATACAATGCATTAACGTAAATATACTCATGGACAAAAAAATTAGCGCACCAAGAAATAATTGCGGGATCGTAACGAAACTTGCAATGAAGGTACATGTCGGGGAGATATGCAAATGATTAGAAATGCAGCGTGATTGCGCATTACGTATAGCCGGTAGAGGGCGTTGAACATCGTACTCTGTGGAGTATAAAACAGGTAACCAAAGCTTGTTTGTGTGTGCTGAATCATTTACAAAGGAAGAGCTGAGGTAGATATGCCATTACGCCGTGTTCGAGGACAGTATACGCAGTTGTCGCAGTTTGAGAGAGGGAGAATCGTCGGGATGATGGAAGCTGGGTGGTCAGCTAGGCGAGTAGCTCGTCAATTAGGCCGCTCTGATTGTGTTGTGAGGAGGTGTTGGGACCAATGGACCCGAGAGATGTCATGTGCACGAAGACCAGGCTCAGGACGCCCTTGACAGACCAGTCATCGAGAAGACCGCCACAAAGTCAGAAATGCACGCGTACAGCCAACTGCTTCATCGGCCGCCATCCAGGCACAGGTAGCACCTTCACTAGGGGCCTCTGTGTCTTCTCGAACCATACGAAGGCGCCTGGCTGAAGGACATGTGGTATCGCGGCGCCCATTACGTGTGCTGCCCTTGACGCCCACCCATCGACGCCTCCGTTTGGAGTTTTGCCGCGCACGAGGAAACTGGACAGCAGCGGAATGGAACCAGGTCGTCTTTAGCGACGAATCCAGATTCAATCTCGGCAGTGATGACAATCGTGTTCGTGTGTGAAGAGCCCGTGGTGAACGCTTCAATCCTGCCTTTGCTGTACAGCGACACACCGCTCCCACAGCGGTGTGATGGTATGGGGTGCCATTGCCTACAATACACGGTCACCCATAGTATTGTTCCGTGGCACCATGACAGCCCAGCCGTATGTTCATGAAATCCTGCAACCACATGTGGTGCCACTCATGCAACGGCTCCCAGGAGCCATTTTTCAACAAGACAATGCTCGGCCTCATACGGCAAGGGTGTCGCAAGACTGTCTGCACACTGTTACTACCCTTCCTTGGCCTGCCCGATCCCCAGATTTGTCTCCAATCGAGCATATCTGGGATCATTTGGGACGACGAGTTGGGCATCCCACGAGTTTGAACGAACTAGAGGCAAGGTTACAGCAAATATGGAACGAAATGTCTCAAGACATCATACAGAACTTGTATGACTCAATGCCCGATCGTATCGCATCGTGCATTGGCGCTAGAGGGGGTCCAACGGAGTATTAACTCCTCCGTTCTTTTGCCTTTTTCTCTGAAATAAATTATCCTTTTTCTTTGATTTTCTTATCATTTACTTATATCAAAGTAGTCATTACGTATGTAAATTTTCGTTTCATTTTGACGACTCCTTCTTGGTGCGCTAATTTTTTTGTCCATGAGTGTAATTACAACTATACATTATTAGGGGCACGGAAGTGCCCCCGCCAAGACGAACCGAAGGCAGGAAGGGCACTAAGTACCTTTTCTGGAAGCGTTTCGTCGTATTTTCGAACCCTCATAGCTTCGGCCTGGATAATAGAGAGCTCAAATTTTCACGATAAGATGCAGTTACTAGACTAATGAAATACGCTACGTTTCATTTATCTAGCTTTTATACTTTGGATTTTATTAATATCTAAAATACGTCGATTTCGTCCACGATTCACTGACTGACTGACTCATGATCATCAAAACCTCTAGGATACTTCCTTAAGTCCTACAAAGCTGACATTTGGTATGCAGGCTAGGTTTAGCACACAAATCACAACAAAATTAAGAAATCTTTAACTTTCACTCTCCAACCCCTCATAAAGGAGTTCCGGTTCTTTAGTATATAACAATTTCTGATAGGTATATCCCATCCAAAACGTTTCATGTAAAATAAGTTGCCAGGACTCATATGCTCATAGGTCCTAACGCTTTCAATGTTAAAAAGTTATCAGATCTCACTTACAAAAAGAAATGAAATCCCACCCAAAACATTTCATGTAAAATAAGTTGCCAAGACTCACATGCTCATAACGCTTTCACTGTTAAAAAGATAATGAGATCTCATGTAGAGCCAAGCCCCTAACTCTACAGGGCCTAACACTACAAGCCCTAACTCTACATGCCCCAACTCTACAAGCCCCAACTCTAAAAACACTCTATCTTGGTCAAAAAGTATGGCTTGGCCGTTTCATAGAACTACTGTATTTCATCCCACCCAAAACATTTCATGTAAAATA
>JAFIDM010123621.1:0-10508 GCA_023159025.1 Thereuonema tuberculata | reverse complement strand
GAACGTCCACGTAAACCTTATAATTGCCGAAATGCCTTAAGCTACGCGAACACCATGCATTTTTCAGCAATTTAGTTGTCCGATTTTTCGTCACGAGTTGATATAGATGGTTTTGAGCCCGTTTACTTGCAACTTGACTGCAACTTTTGTCATGCAATTCGAGTTGTTCCTACAGCTGCAACACAACTGCAAATCAAAAAATTGCATCGACGTCACTGGGAATTACCCAATCACAGGGCAGCGTTGGAACACGTCAGTTGTGAAACCACACCCATGAAAAAAATGGCGTCGAAAATGAAATCTGCCGATTCGTTTTGAAAACATGCTCATACTCAATGAATATCAGAGTATTGCGAGTTTCTTTCATGCATAATTAAAGTTTATACTGAAATTGTAGTAAATAGTAAAAAAGTACAATAAGAACTTCGCGAGACTATTGTATGTATTGTAAGACTATAAACAATTGCCACGCTGGGATTGTTTATATGAAGTTATCCAGTGCTTGTTTAAAAGTGGATTGTTAGAGAGTAACTCGGTAACTTGGCAACACGGATCTGGTGTGTTGTGATGTGTTGGTAAAAAGAAGATAAATGGCGATTAAAAGGAACGAGACAATATGGCACAACTTTATGGAAGTAGAAAATATAATCTGTTTCTAATAAGCATGAGTATCCTTATTTATGTATATCTAGAGTTGTGCAGCTGTGATTACAATTGAATTATTTAAAGTAAACTTAAGAAAGGCTTTACTTTAATAAAACTCTAATCTGTTCTTTATTATATTTTCTTATTCCATCGATAGTAGGAATAGAAAAGATGAACCAGTACAAAGATGTTCGAAGTAGTCTCAACAATCTTGATGAGTATTTGACTGAATCGTAAAACGTGGAATCGTCGATTCAACAGCGGAACGGATGCAGATAATAGGGTTATCCAAACATAGATATTTGGAGGTTACTTTTAAGAAGAATATAAAGTAAGTGACTGTTAATTATTGTAATACACAGGACACTGGGGTTATTTAATACATTCTACAATTATAACCTGGAGGACATTAAAGAATTTATCGTCAACGAAGCTTGATATTTTAAAGAGAGATAATCGTCAATGGGAATACGAAACTTGAATATTTTGCCTAAAGAAATACATGCAAGATTACAAAGTAGTTAATGCGGTCAATTTTGATATTAACTTTTAATAAAAGGAACTTTTAAAAGTTAACTATAGGAATAAAGGATTATATAAGCTACACTAGTTTATTACATAAGGTGATTAACCTTTTTGACCATTGACATACGGTGATTAACCATTATCATGATCAGTAGATATAGTAATATTCTTGCAGTTGGTGAAAACAAATTACACATAAGGTGTCAAAGCATTTAGACGTTTATTTATGTAAAGAACTTAGAGTACTTATAGTGTTAATGTATGATACAAGTGAACTATAAAGAACTTTAGTGCAATTTATCAAAGGAATAGAAGATAATTATACTACTTCAATTGATGAAGCTGTAAATCTTAATATACAATTTTTTTAAACTATAAACTTTATATATGTTCAATAGCTAAACATTAGCGTTGGGTCCAATTTTCATTATAGAAAAATATACACAGGTTTACCTTTATTATTCTTATCAGATCACAGACAATCATTATATGCAACTACTCTGATATACCAATATGAAGAATTGGCAAATAGCACAACAGTAATAAACTGCGACTATCAACCTATCATCAAAATGATTGAAGACACCTTTAATCAGACCAGAAGTACACATAAGAGTGAAATACCATATCATCAAGGATATGGTTGAAGAAAAGAAGATTAGCTTGACCTATGTTGAGAGCAGAAACAATCTTGCAGATGTGTTCACAAAAGGTTTAAGTACAGCAAGATATGAAGAATTGGTTAAAAAGATATTTTTATGAATAATTCATAATTTTATTTGAGGAAGTTCATATTGAGAGGGGGAAATGTAGTAAATAGTATAAAGATATAATAAGAACTTCGCGAGACTATTGTATGTATTGTAAGAATATAAACAATCCCAGCGTGGCAATTTTTTCGGATTTTCCACATCGGATTTAGGAAACGCATTGCATTATGGGAATGCTGCTGACGCGGTAATGCAGCAGTTATGACGTCATTGTTTCCAGGGGAGCATTGTTTCTTTTTTGGCTGTTGGTCATTCGTTACTTTTGATTCGAAATAATACCATGAAATTCAATTCCATAGCGGCTAATAATTTTGAAACAATATTTATCATATGTTGCAAATGAATCACGCATATATTATGTTTGAAACGACATAACCGAATTTTGTTTGACGTCACACGTGACGTATTTAAAATCTGCGTTGTCATGGGTCGGTTGATCGTTCGAGTTGCATATCGAGTTGCATCATGTTCGGGGCTGACAAAGGTTTATATCAACTCGTGACGTCAAAATCGGAGGACTAAATTGCAGAAAAATTGCATGGTGTTCGCGTAGCTTAGAGTGCAGCAGAAGCATTGCTGTTACCTTGATAGAAGAGTTTACAAGTAATTCTCGATCCTGTAAAGTGAGCTTCATGACTGCGCTAGTCGTAGATTTGTGAAAAATGCTTTGTGACTCCTTTTATAATGGGAGATTATTCGATTATCTCTCCAAAAGCAAATTAAGTGGACAGCAGAGCCACAATTAACCCTTAGTGGACGAAATTTTAACTATTTTAACACCGTTCTCAGGATACTACATAAACTTAGGATAGGTTGCGATTTATCTAGGTCTAAACATATGCTCTTTAACTTGGGTCACCCAGTGATGCTACCAACTAATAACAAATAAAATGTAATTTAGAAGTCATAGGAATTTAGTGACGAAATGCTAATTTATAAAAAAAGGAAATAGATGTTTCACACTAGACAATTGAAACCATAAGCCAAACTTTAAAGTGGCATACTAGTCGGAAAAAGTTCGCGATCCCTGGTCTAATGAATGAGAAAGGGAACGGGAAGACCAGAAAAAAATAGGCTCTTAGGGAGATGTTTTTAATTGCTTGTACTTGGAAAATGTATTAATGTGATTGATAGAATTCAAAGGAGAGATATGAAAGAAAGAAAATATTTTATTATCCAGTTTACGTTCTTCCCTATCCCCCTCTTTCCCATTAAGTGAGTGTCTTTACTAAATCTCGGATATGAAGACCATTGTTTCCTCCTACAAATAATTATTAATAAAAGCACCGAGGATATTCGTGTCTAAGAATGATATGGGGATTTTGATATTTTTTAGTTTGATGTTAATGAGCATTTTTCTGATGTAAACATTTTAGAAAGGAGATTCAGAAGTATTAATAGGAGATGCTATTTGCCAAGAATCTATATTACTAAAATCTTTTATTTCTTTGTCTGTGTGTCTGTCTGTCCGGCGCAATTTTCTGTGAGAATAGAAAATAGAAATAAATTTCACAACGAAACATCCGCGCCAGGAATCGAACCTGCAACTTTCTGATCCGAAGTCAGACGTCTTATCCAATAGGCAATAGGAACTACAACTCTCTATATATTGTTTTTTGACTTATCTCTCCTTTCCCTTCCCCAATCAATAAGGAATGTATTCAACCTTTTTTTTAAACTCAAGATTGTTTATTTATTTTCCATCTGTCAGTTTATTTGTAATTCGAAACTAACAATTAGACCTATAGTTCCAGAAACTTTGCAATATTTTAAATATTCTTACTTATGTGATATTGAAAAATAAGTGCGTGTACACGGCAGATGTTGGAGTAAAGAAAACAGAGTCAAGAAAGAAAGAAGCACTTTTTTTTGAGGTGGAATACCAAAAAAATCACTATTTGTTACTGAAAAACCACTGAAAAGTATCAATAGGAATAAAAAAAAAGAGAGTCAAGAAAGAAAGACGCACTATTTCTATTAGGTAGAATACTGCTCAGAAGTTAGACGTCTTAGCCATTAGACTACGAAGCCTACGTTTTAATTTGTATAAAAAATAAAAATATATGATTTGCACGCTGGTTCTAAAGGCAGTCGTAGATTGAGAGAATATAGACATCAAAAATTAAATTAAAAAAAAAAAACTTATAAAAAATTTAGTTTTAGTTTCCTTGATGTAATTTGTGTGTGTGTGTGTGTTTGTGTGTGTTTTTTTAATAAATAAAAAGTTGTTTTCCGTTACATAAGCGAGGCTTCCGGAGCGAAGCGACGAGTAGCCGACTAGTTTCTATTGAAAATTATATCTATTTGAAAAATCTCGTCAAATTTTCATAATGATTACAATTTAAGATGAAAGAAATAAGAAGAACGAAGGCAAAATAGCATATTACAACGTCTTCATTCTGTACTTTCCACTACTCCTTCGCTAAATCAACAACGCAGTAAGAAAATCAACTATCACTCTACCAAATCCTCTGTCAACGTACTCCATAGGTGCACCATATTGTCGAAGTCAGTGACACATTGGATGATTAGATGTGACACATGCCACCTCAGGTGATAATAATAAAAACGTCATATTACTCGTGCATAAAATATTAAGCAAATTCTGATTGAAAGATCTCAGAAAACATTTGTAACAGCAGGAATTTAAGTTCATTGAACTAAACATGGACATTACGACGCAGTGAAGAGAAACGACTAGATGCATTTGAAATGTGGATATGGAGAAGAATGGAGCACGTGAAATGGACAGACAAAATAAGAAATGAAGCTGTGCTAGAAAGAGTGGGTGAAGAAAGAACAATGCTGAAACTGATCAGGAAGAGAAAAAGAAACTGGTTGGGTCACTGGCTGAGAAGAAACTCCTTAATGAAGGATGCAGTGGAAGGAATGGTGAACGGTAAAAAAGTTCGAGGCAGAAGAAGATTTCAGATGATCGACAACATTAGGGTAAATGGATCTTATGTGGAGACGAAGAGGAAGGCAGAAAATAGGAAAGATTGGAGAATGCTGGGTTTGCAGTGAAGGACCTGCCCTTGGCAGAGAACTATGTATGTATGTATGTATATGAGTCAAACTAGCAAAAAAAGTACTTTTGTTCTGCATTCATTTCATAACTGTTTAAGGCACGTTTTTTTATTTGTTTGATCCTGAGACGCCAGTTAAAAAAATGAAAATTATATCTGTATTAACATATTTTATACAAGAATTGAAAAGTTGTCTGAACTCATGCGTGAAAATTTTAAAAAAAAATCCCAGATCTCAATGAAATTTAGTAAAGTTGTTATTACTTTGTAGAGGTTGCACTGCATCATTGTACTGCTTGCAAATTCAACTTGTTTTTATTACATTTTAAATCTATAAATTTAAGTAAATCTTCTGGGTTACTTTTTTATCAGATTTTAAATTATAACTAAGATGCTGTCTCAGAATGAAGTGCACCAGAGACTATGTGTACCAAGATAAAAGTGTAAGCAGTAAATATGAAATTGCTTCAAGATCTTACTAAGTATTTCACTATAAAGATGAAACAAGACATTCCTTCGATTAGAACTCATCCCATGCTTGATCAGTTTGAGCTTTTCAGATGATTTCATACTGTCTATTTTAGGTAAACACAAAACTGCTTGAATATTATGTTAGGGATAATACTATGTTTGTGCTGTATCGATTACAGTCACTTCAGTTTCCTTCCGTATCCTGCATGTAAGGTATGGAAGACCGACCATGAAAGAAAACCACGGTAATGGTTTGAATTTGAAGACTAATATAATTTCTATAATAACTTCATCCGGGAAAATGAACAGCTAATGTCCTTGAGTGGTTCAGTAAGCTTACCTGGATCCAATATTTTGGTGAACAGCAACGCTTTTATCGATAAAATCCGTAGCATTTCGATCTGATACTATGAAAAAATTGAAAAATTTAAGAAAATATTATCGATCTATTCGGATTTCATGACCAGTTTGATGGGCTCTTTTGTAATTAGCCTTAATTCCTGGAAGATAGTTTGAGAATGGCTCGTTACTATACAGAATAATATTAAAGTATTGAATCACTATAGTTTGGTGATCATTTTGGTCAAGATTTCCTAAATAGTTCGTAAGAAGGTGGAATAGTGACATTTCTCTCACCTGTAGTCTCAGGGGATGGTCGAGATGATAGCTTGTGGAAAATAATTTTGCAAAAAATAATTTAAACTTTATACAAACTATGGTCAACCAAACAATTTCCAGTATGTAATAAATAAAAGCTATAAATCACTTAGGAAAATAAAATAGTAAAAGCTTCTAGGAAAATCTTCTACATCTTCATAACACAAACAATATTACATAAAGGACCCTCTGACGCTCTCGAACTCTATTAACAACACAGTAGATGCACACAACCTTTGAGATAAATAGTTATTCTTCAGTGTGTATGTTATTGTGTCTATAATACCATACATGATCATGTGGATAACACCATTAACTGCCAATGATTTTACCCAGAATTCCTTAAAATTAGGTGTTCTCTATAATTATTTCAAAGATCTACTACTATTTGAGCTTAGCCAAACTACAAACTTTTCTATTCTATAAACAGCAAAGCCAAAAATAGATAAAAAGCAAGAACAAAAGTGAAAAATTAGCAATATCTTTTACTTCGTTACCTAGTGATTCACGTAAAGAATAACGGAATGAATAGACCCACAAAAATTTAAAGCATAAAAATTAAAATTTCGTAGCTTTCACGTAAGCTTGGGGATAGATCGGAAAGGGAAGAAATTTGAAAATTTTTCTTTGCTTCTTAATAGTAATTCTAACTTGAATAATTATATTGTACTGCAGTGTCATTCTAATTTAAAATCTTGTCTATTGTCTAAAATTTCTAATGATTAATTTAAATTAAGTTGGAGTTTTATATACTTCAATTTCCTCGTATTTCGATTCTCACCCACTTACAAGTTTTTTATTTTAATTACTGATTTCATGTCTATTTTTTTTATTTGTCACAATCAATAATTTTTAAAAACTTCGTCAAATTCCAGCTGCTCCTGACATATTGCGGAGAATCTGAAGTTAAATATAATTACAGGAAACTTCGGCTTTTTACTTTGGCTTTGCTGCATAAATTTTGTAGTTGCTGTTCAGTTTTAAAATGATTCTAAGTTTCTAAACCGCTAAACGGAAACACCAGTTAAATAAAAGTGCAGATAGATGAGACATTTCAATTTACAAAAATCGGTTGAACGTTTTCCCTCTAACTATTTCCTTCTATTGATTGCTGTATCTTCTACAAACACAAATTATTCTATAATCATGCAAATCAATGCAGATTTATGGAAATTAGTTCGATGTTGCCGACGGTGATTGACCATCGTGCAATGAACCAGAATGACACTTCATTCAGATGTGCAATTACCTCTGAACAAAAGGAGTCGACTTCGTTCGATTTTTTTTTGGGGGGAACTACACTAATCATTACTGCACTTGTAGAGTTAACCACTGAATTCTTGATTACTTCGAATTCACGAATCAATTTGTTTTACATACTCTTTCTCACCCACAGAATTTCATTTTG
Organism: Thereuonema tuberculata; assembly: GCA_023159025.1. Lineage (NCBI taxonomy): Eukaryota > Metazoa > Arthropoda > Chilopoda > Scutigeromorpha > Scutigeridae > Thereuonema > Thereuonema tuberculata. The sequence continues at coordinate 3,006 of JAFIDM010123621.1, read as the reverse complement.
TTTAAGAGAAGATTTAATGAAGAAAAAGTTTGTAAAACTTTTTCTCTTAATTCTTTTTAAAGTTCCATTCATTTTATAATCAACATCAAATACCAAAAAATAAGAAACGTTCAATCTTCTGAAGGGCTGTTTATTGGTAAATGAAATGCTTCTTTGTTTTGGTTAATAACATGTTTTACTATAAAAACAAACTCGAATTCAGTTAGGCCTGAAGCTAAATCAATTACAATTAATTGTGCCTGAAAACAGTACAATACATTAAAATATATCTTAAAATATTCAAATACTTACTTCTGAGCTCTTTCCGTTTTATTTTATTAATAATACTTCGTAAAGCTTTGCGCATCACTTCTTTAGATTTCATATTGTTACATAAGATAATCATAATTTTGGTGCTGCTTAAGAGGATTAAATTTAGGTTGATATTTAAATAATTGACAGTAAAAAAAATAAAGAACTAACTACAAAAAAAGGGAAAAAATCTATTGGGCTAGAGCTTTACAAGGACAAAAATCTTCCAAACAACTTTGGATTGTTTCTAATCAAATTTCACACTAAATCTTCATTTCTAAATAAATAAATTTCATGTTACCCTTGATTCAAATCTGGTGAAAGCTACTACGCTCAACTTTAATATAATGCAAACTTTGATTTAAGAATCGTAGAAAGAGAACAGCAATGAAGATTTTCGTTGCTAATCAAAAATATATAAATATAAAAGCGATGCATCATTAATGGTTCAACAAAGTCCAAACGGACTCTCTTATGTCGGAAGCCTTGATTATTGATTGAGCAAACACAGACACAAATTGCATGGCTAAGGCATTAATTGAACCATTCATTATTTATCGTTATTCGGTGAAAATAGTTACAGAATTTAATGTAAATAAACGCTGATAAATAGGTCTTTCATTGTGAATTTATAATTTAAAATAATTTAAATCTATTCTTACTTTGGTTTAATTGAAGTCTTTGCTGGATTTCTTGAAGTCTTTGGAACATACTTTTTTTGTCACATTTACCATTAAATAAATGATGGGGTTTCTATCAGATAAGATCAGAAAAGTGAGATATAATATATAAAGCATTGTCGGAATCTTTTTGAAGACTTCTTATCATATATCTTTTTAGCGGTCCCATGTTACAGTTAAAATAGGTAACCGCTCTTGCTTTTGTGTTGTCTCTATGTCACACACTGTAGCGGCCAAACGGTTTCAGATATTAGAATGAAACCTTCACCATTGTGTTCACCATCCAAAATTAGTTGATAACGTAAAAAAAAAATCAGACTTGTAGGACCCCTCCCTGATCCCCAAAATTAACGTTTTCCACAGCAGTGTTAGTAATAATGATAACAATTAACACAGTAATAATACTGATGCTTCATACATAACAATACTAACAATTGCCAACAGGTCGTCATTATTAATATTTACAAACGAATTGTTTCATAAATTCTTTACCATATCCAAATGATGCACTAAATATTGTATTAGCGGCCTCTAGTTTACAGCTTGCCTGTAAAACATAAAGGAACGGTCTTGCATTTCTATGCTCTTCCTTTTAATTATTTTGTTTATATTACGGGACCGCTTTTATTTTGACACGGTCTAAAAGCAGTAATTATCTTGTTTATTTTGTAATTAAAGAAATGCCTTTTCTATTTTTTTTTACTAAATTTCTTCTAAGAATGATCAAATTCTTTTTTAAAACAAGTATTTTCATAAATAAAAACAAATATTAACAATGCATTAATATCTTTCTACATTTCTCAGAGTTCTGCAAACCCTTGATGCAGGTTTTTTTCTGTTTTGATTACCGAAACAATGATATTTCAGTAACTGTTAATATTTTAATAAAAAATCTTCACTGAAAACTATCTTAGTTTCATTTTTTTTTTTGAATTTCAAAAGTATTGCTTATGATGTGACAAATTAAAAAATAAAAATAATAAAAACAAAATGAACATCCTGCATTCAAAAGAAGAGGACAACTAAAGCAAAAGCCCTGCTTATCAGGGAAATCGAGATTTTAAAGCAACTGCCGAGTCTTAATTCGATTGCAACATCACTTGATTACACCGGGATTATTCCACTAGAAAAGAACCTTTAATTTTAACGACATTAAAACATTACTATGTTTTCATGTGTTATTGTAGGATTTTAAGATAGTCTTGCAGAAAATAGAAGTTTTGAACTCCCTCGTTTCAAAATAAGAATCGATTTATTTATGTGCAAATGTTCAAATAAAATGTTTTGTTTTAATCTTTTTCCTCCTGTCTCTTTCTATCTAGTGTTGTAAGGATCATTAAGAAGGAAAAAAAATAAAACCGGGGGAAACGTTCTTCCTAGAGTTGGAAAGAAAGCAATAATTCTAAGCAATCATTATGATGAGCATTAAAAATATCTATTGTTTTTTATTGCGTTGATGTAAATGAATAAGTGACGAAAGAATAGTACATAATTAAGGTCGTACCCTCTAAACCCTCTAGATGAATTCGAAAAGACCATAAGGAAAGCACATAAGGAAGGGTAATTACTTTTTCATTCACAATAAAAAAAAATCTTCCTCAGCATAGAACCCATTTGAAGATTGCTTTACACGTGACCCATATTACTCCCTCTGACTGAATTAGATTGCAAGGGCCATTTGAATAATTGTCATGTCTTCCAATTCCCGCTCCCTTATTGCAAGCAAAATTCTTGTCATAAACTGCTCTGATACTCACATCATTTCCTCCTTTGGAATTTAAATAAAACTTAAAAATTTGAAGTACAGCCTTTGAAAACCGTTATCGAGCAGTAAACTTTGCGTTAATAGGTTTTGAACCGGAATTACATTCGAGATAATTGGTTTTACCTTTCGCTAGTCAAGTTAATTGAACTCCAGCAACTGTTAAAGTGGGAGATACCAGGATAGGTAGTTCTTGTAGAGCTCTTGCAAAGAGACAAGCCTCCAGGTTCAATATGTAATATTTGTTTCACCAACTCGATAGCTTTTTTTCCA
>JAFIDM010123620.1:240-10508 GCA_023159025.1 Thereuonema tuberculata | reverse complement strand
TAAAATACAAATGATGCCACACTTTTCATTTGCTGATTTTAAAAGTTTTCAAATAATAATTATATTTTAAAATCCTGAGATCACTGTTCTTTATATTATATATTAGAATCCACAATCATTTATTATTTTCATAAATGATTAGAAGAAGTTTGTGTTGTGGATTTTAACAAATAATTACATTATTAATAGTAGTAGTAAATTAGATATTTGCTTGACTTCAATGTTTAGAAACTTTTAGTTCCACGATTTTACGATTTTGAAATGTTTTCTAAATTTACGAAATTATTTTTCCATTTTTTTTAAAAGATTTACTATTCCTTTATTTTTGTTAATTTCTTTAAGTTATTATTCGATTTTATTGTCATTGTTTGGTAATTTTATTTATAATATGCTAATAGTTTACAGTTAGCGTTACATAAATTTCTGTTCAATTCTTTAATTTAATATTTTTCTTTCTTTTTTTTTTCTATGTAGAATTACATTCTTTTAAAATGCAGCCACACAATTTTAAAATGTAGCCACACTTTCCAGTTATTGCTTTTATTTTATAAACAGTAATTATAACAGTATAATTTTAAAAGTAAGTATTTTGCTCTGCCGTGCCATCCGTGTGACCTTGAGCGCCGGCAAACCAGCGAGAGATAGTGACGTCATGCGTGGCAAGCAAAGAGTGATGACGTATTTCTTGTAACTTTAGCATTTTTTTTAACCCACTCTCAGTGCATATAAGCTGCTAAAATTTGGTACACGTCAACTACTTAAGGTCATGAATAAATGATAAAAATTTCAAGGGATGTTTCGGACTGACAAGCCTAATCATTCCCTTGTTAGTTTCACCACCCACACTAATGTTCGTTGAGTAGGCGCTATTCTATTATCTAACGGTTTTCACCTATATGATTTTCGTGTCTTAGTTTCACCACCCACACTAATGTTCATTGAGTAGGTGCTACTCTATTACCTAACGGTTTTCACCTGTATGATTTTCCTATCTTAGGTTCATCTCCCACACTAATGTTCGTTGAGTAGGTGCTACTCTGAGTTTTCGAGAAAATAATTCTACTTACAATGTAGGCTGACAAAATCGTCCTGCCGATCGTCCGTCCCGTTGACCGAAGTATTGGTGGCGATGCCGTCCCACGTCACTGCGTAGACTCGGGGTAGGTTTTGTCGGAAATCCTAGCATTCCCGGCGGATCCTCGGCTTCCCGCACCATGGGTTCGCGAACACAACTGTTGCTTTGTTAAGGAAGCCGTGGTGGACGCTGCCTTAGCGCACACCATGATGCAAAACCCGGGTAACGGTTTCAACGTCCTGAATACCGTGGGTTTTGCTGGCTCGGATGAGGTCTGGGCGCTAACTGATCTTTTTCCGCCTCTCCAGAGGCTTTCTTTTCTCTTTTCCGCCTCAAAATCCCAAAATTATATTAATCTTGTCCAATGGCTCTATCTAAGACGATTCACGTGTCATCTCCGATGCCGCTATTGAGATAACCGATTCTACCCTGGGATCGGCCTTGAAAATAAGATCGGGAAAACAGCTGTTTTTTTAGTAAAATTAAATTAAAGCGCTTTTTCGCTTTTTCTCTTATAAAATCTTTCCTACACTTTCCGTCAATTGAACCCATATATTTTCTTCAAAATCCCCGTTAACAAATAAATTGACCAAACACATTAAAAACAGTTTAAAATAGCAAATAAATATTATTTTTCAAAACTTGTCGTAAATTCACGTATTACCGTCACTAGCTGACAATTCACAACGCAACAGGCCAATTTCGGCTAAGAAAATAAAGAAGAAAAAAAAATGAAAAGTATCACGGTTTTGGAAGGAAATAAAAAACGTGGGGGGGGGGGAAACGTGACACACCCTCCCTGCTCGAAGAAAGTTAACCGTAGGCTAACTTTACGAAAAAACAGCAGGAGAAAACGGGGAGGGGGTCAACGCAGCTAAAAAAAAAAAAAAAATTACTAAAACGAAAACTTAGAGGAAAATTCAATCGGAACGCTCATTTCGCTTAAACTCACGTAGGTGAGAAATGTGAACTCACCTTGATTGGACGGGGTCGCCTAATGATTCGATGAAGTAAGAGACTTGCGATCTTACTCTGGTCACTACGAAGGGGACCTCATAACATGGGACGAGTTTGGCAGCACGGTGCCCAGGTTTGGAGGAAAGGGTGTGGGTTCACGCTAGTACCAGATCGCCGACTTGAAAGACTTTGGGCTTACGACGCTTGTCGCAACGTTGCTTATCTCTGGCGGCGCATTTGTCTCTATGAGCCTTTATTTCGGAAACGGTTTTCTCTATTCTCATCGCAAATTCGTCCTTCCAGTCAGAACGGTTTGAGCTCTGACTTCCGCCAAGGACGGTTCTCCCGGGCAAAATCTCACGTCCGAACATACAGAAAGCGGGCGAGAAACCGGTGGCTTCGCTGACTGAGCCGCGTAGGCAAAACAAAAGTTTATTTTACTCGCAATCCCACCTTTTAGTCGGTTTGCAAGTGTACAAAAATCTATGTCCCGTGGGATTTTTGATGATACAAGCATGGGAGTGGCATCAATCTCTTCGTTATAACATGGAGAATCAGTATTTGGATGGTGGACAGTAGCCACTAGTGGCAGATTAATCTTATACTCAAAAAACAAAATGGCCGCCGCTGTGCCGTACATGGTACTGGTTTTTCATGTTTATCTCGTAAAATACAATATTTATGACAAAATGACCTATTACTAAAAGTATTCAGTATTAAATTCCAAACAAAACATGTTCTTAGGGTATTTTGTGTACAGCTAACCTTTAACATAGAAATTCGGCTTTGAAATGAAGAATTTATGATTTTGTTTTGTTGATTTTGTGAATATAAAATTAACTCAGATGCTTGAAATCTCTAATATTACTCACCAATATCACCTTTTTGTAACTTTGTACATGTAATGTTGTGGCTTAATAGGTGGGATTAGAATGGAACATGGGTGCGAGTAAATTGTTGTCCGAGTGATTTGAACTTTGGACATTAGGGGAAAAGACGGGAGAGACACCATTTTTCTTTGAGTGCATGGAGACTCGGATTTCCAGAAAGCAGTGTGTTTTTGGGGTTCGATACTCTCAGTAAGTGTCTTTTTTCAATCCTATTTTATTGAGATCAACAGAGGGAATAGTTTTGTGATTACTTTAATTAATTTCTTGTAATCGATTCGCGGGCGTTGCACGTCAGAGACATCAATACGTTCCATGTAATATATACATTTTAAATTTGTATACATTCTATATTAAGCTAATATAAATCTATTTTGTCACAGATAACTTGGAGAAGTGACAAGAAAAAAAACTTAATAATGGATGCTGCATATCAGTATAGTTTGGCGAAGAAAAGGAAGACAACCAATAATCCTAGTTGTCTCCTTTGTACCTCGTCATCGTCTGAGAAACTAGTATCTCAGCCATCTAGTGATACTTACAAGAAACTTGTTACCTCTTCAAGTGGCTTGTGGCTTAACCATTCATAATACAACACGAAGTAAGTCTTTGATCAAACTCATGCATAACGTCTGGTGCAGTATTGATTACTCAAGAGTCCTGAGAATTGAAACAGATATTGCAAAAAGTGTGGTTAATAGGATCATTAGCAATGATGGCGTGTACATACCACCAGATTTGGTTACGGACAGGTTTATTCATTGTGCTATGGACAATATTGACTTTTGTGAAGACACCATTGACGGAAGAAGGACATTTCATGGGACGGCTGTAACTGTTTACCAAGATGTAAAGTCTGATCGACATGCTCCAATATCATTGGCGTCATCAAATAATTTGCCATTACCATCTCTTGAAGATGCCTTACCAAAAGTCCTTTCTTGTACAAAACCTACGAACTGGAATACATGTTGTCCAGAACCTGTCGTTTCCAATATTGTCCAACAATAGGATGACTTACTTCAGAAAGCAATGTTTTGACAGTGTTTGGTTCCTATTACTAAGATCCATATTGAATGGTAATGATATATCTATCTCCTCTCCCACATGGATTGGGTATAACAGCTATTTAGGAGATGTGAAATGTGTTTCCAGAGTTTCCTTGCTGCCAGTAATTCCAGAGCCTCCAACTAATAGTTCCGTTCAGTTAACAGTTATAAGGCAACTCGAAAAAATTAACGAATCCATAAATAAAACGACAAACAAAGTCGTTGTTACAGCTGACATGGCAATCTATAAACCTTTAAAGCAGCTTGAAATGGCAAAAGAAGATTGCAAAGGCAAATGGATATGGAAGCCTGGAGAGCTGCATATAATAATAGCTCAATTTAGAACAATTGGTGAGTTCATATGTGGAAGTGGAATACCAGAGCTGTTGGTGGAATGCGACTTGTACTCCTTGGTGATTATGAAACAAATAATAGAGGGAAGACACGTAAGGAGAGCTATTGAAGCCCATTTAACTACTACAACCACATTAAATATTCTTCTTCTAGAAGAATTTGACAAGGAACACCCGGGAAAAATTACCTTGTTACAGCCTCTATTAGATGAACTGACAGTGAGTTTACAATCGAACAATGAAACCAATTTTAAACAAAAACATGATGCAATAATCTATTTCATTAAAGAAAATAGGATACTTGAAGAAATTAAAAGATTTGTGAGTTCTAGGAAATCAGTGGAACCAGTCTTCAAGATGGCATGTTCATATATGGATATGGTACAGTCTATGTTGTGCTTTATCAGATCTGTTAGAACATCTGATTGGAATCTCAGTCAGGCTTCTCTTCATGACTTTCTGAAATATTTCTTTGCTCTTAATAGACTAAATAATGCACAGATGATTTCACTGTATCTTGCTGAGATGGATGTATTACAATTAACAGATCCAGATATCTGGAAAAACTTCATAGAGGGAAAATGGGTTGTCAATCGTAATGTTTTTCCCTGTCTGTGCCCTAGGTGCAGATGAAGCCTTAGAGCATCAAAACCGAAAATTGAAAATGCAAAAAGGACTGGTAGGTATTATACAAAATGATAATGCCAGAAATCGTTTCTTCTTTGTAAATCCCGAACTGACAGAATTTCAAATGAGACGGAAATGTTGCTTGGGATGAAAACTGTTGGACAGACAAATCACCACGGGCTTCTAGATAGTGCCCAAAAACGCCAGGATCGCAATGTCTTGAAACTGAAAGATGCATTTAAAAATTCTACCAACCCTTTTCAGTGTAAAAACCAACAACTGACCCACATTCTTACTCAAAGTGTGTTCCAGGAGGACATCAAAGATTTTGTAAGTAACATAGCAGAAGTGGGTAAAAAGTTGGAGGAATCTTTTATGGCAGAGCGTATAAATAGCCACAAAACAAAATTTTGGTCTACAAAGAAGAAATATCCCACAAAAACTTGTAAAGCGTCAGCAAAAAAGGTTAAATTTATCCTTAAAGACAAAATTGTATCTATGAAAACAGATTTCTCACTTATGTCTAGGCTATTGATTGCATCTCGAAGCAGAGATAATATTGACATAAAGTTTAATCTAAGCAATTACGAATTTTCACGCCTCCCAAAATCATTGTTTGCTAGTGATGGGAAAATGCATCACTGTTCCAACAAATCCAAACTTGCAGCGATTTTGGAGTCATTGCCATCAAATGAAGAACAGATTAACAGCAGTTCACCACTATCACATCCAACAGATTACTCACACAGATCGGACAAAATCGCGGTTATAATTGATGGAATGGCTCTAGTGCACACTTACAATAAATCTAACACAGTAAAAACATGTCGTGATCAAGGAATACACTTAAGCAAGTGGATTGGTGACAAATTCAATGCATACAATTCAGTACATGTTGTGTTTGACACGTATAAGGAGGATTCATTAAAAAATGAAATGAGACGTATTCGGCAACTGGGCAGTGATCCAATCCGTTACAAAATAATATCTGAAATGATAGTTAGCAAAACTTCAATGAAGAATTTGCTTGCTTATAATAAAAACAAAGACGAGCTTACAGAGTTTCTCTCTAATTACATATTACAATGGGGAGTGAGCAATAACAAGAAATATATAGTTAGTTGGCGAGATCAAGCTGCATCATCAGATGGAACAGATGTGTCAAGCCTTCGGACCACACAGGAAGAAGCAGATACAAAAATCATACTTCACGGAGTATACATATCATAACAAGAATACAGAACAACGCACGTTTATTCGCAAGACACAGATGTTCTGGTTTTAGCCTTAAGGCGATTTCCTCAAATGACATCACAATTTGGAATTTTCCTTGGGCAGGGAATGAAAAGGTTTGTTGACATAGCTTCCATCCACAAGTCACTGGTATTACTCAAATCTGCTGCTCTCTTTAGACTTCATGCCTTATCTGGTTCAGATGTCACTGGGACATTTGCCAATAAAGGGAAGCTTAAATGGTGGAAAACATTCAATTCAGTCAATGATGACCTACTAGAGGCCTTAGCAAAGCTTGGTACAACACCCACTCTTCCAGACGATGTCAGAAACGCTTTGGGTTCATTTGTTTGTCAATTATATATTCCAAAAACTACAATGACTGAGATTGGAGATGTGCGATGGTGGCTTTTCACCAAAAAACAATGTCAGATGAAAATCTTCCACCAACAAAAGCTGCTCTAATTCCTGCACTGTTAAGAGCTCATCTTCAGGCACTTGTGTGGAATCAAGATATCAACCCAAACCCAGTCATACCGTCACCACTCAGCTTCGGTTGGACGTACGATGGAGGACGGTTTGAACCAATTGCGTGCACCTTGCCTTGTGTTCCAGACCTTATGGCAGAGCTTTGTAGTTGCACATGCTCCCTAGGTCGCTGTTGTCCACCATGCACCTGTCTCATGTATGGACTAAAGTGTACAAAAATGTGTAGATGAGAAGGTGATCCAGAACTTTGTGAAAACTCTAAGAATACGGAAGACATAGATGAATGCAACGAATCAGCTATAGAAAGTGAAGACGAGATTTACGATGGAGATTGTAATTGATAAACTGTTGTTTAGTAAAATACAGTAAATATATATTTGGTCTTTGTATTAACTTTGAAGTCGAATAATGTATTAGATTATGTAATTCAATTGTAAACTTAACATTTATATATTTACAAATAAAAAAATAATAAAAACAACACTCTTTGCACTTTTTGGAAAACAAAATCATAAATTCTTTAATTTCAAAGCCGAATTTCTGTGTTAAAGGTTAGCCGTACACAAAATACCCTAAGAACATGTTTTGTGTAGAATTTAATACTGAATACTTTTAGTAATAGGCCATTTTGTCATAAATATTGTATTTTACGAGATAAACATGAAAATCTAATACAATGTACGGCACAGCGGCGACCATTTTGTTTTTTGAGGATAAGATTAATCTGCCACTAGTGGCTACTGTCCACCATCCAAATACTGGTTCTCCATGTTACAGCGAAGAGACTGATACCACTCCCATGCTTGTATCATCAAAAATCCCACGGATGTACACTTGCAACCAGACTATTTGGTGTACTCCATCAAGGTACGACTTAATCATGCTTTTGACGGATCCAATATATCTCTCTGAGAGTAGGAAGCGGCATGGTAAGGGCTGCAAAACTGATGCCTAATCCCATGATCCTCGCAGAACCTCCGAAATTGGTGCGAACGGAATTGTGCGCCATTATCGCTGATGATGACCCTTGGGAACCCAAAATAATAGAAAACATCTCTCAAGACTTTGATGCACGACTCTGCGTTTGCCACTGGCAATGGCTTGGCGTCGATCCAACCTGAGAATGCATCGACTATGAAGAGCAGGTGAGCATTACCTTGTTTGCTCCTCGGGACAGAGCTGGTGAAATCGATGGCGATGGAGTCCCACCGATCACGCTTTTCCGCAATGCTTGCTAGCCCAATGGGTCCTTCTCTGCTGGGTTTTACCTTCTGACAAGTTTCGTACCCACGCACAAAGTTGGATACGTCCCGACCCATTTTCGGCCAAAAGAATCTCTCCTTAATCTTGGAGAGAGTTTTAAAAATGCCCAAGTGCCCTCCTATCTGCTTGTCGCAGTGCCACAATGTCAACAAGTCACGAACTAAGCACTGAGGTACGACTCGGACTTCCAACAGTTCACCTTTTTTTCGAACAAATTTTCTCTTAAATAAAATGTTATCTCTGAGGATGAACTCTCTCTTTACTGTTTTTACGCTTGACTCTACCATTCATCGATTCGATTATACCAGAACAATAGCTATCCTGGGATTGTTTTTCGGCCCAGTCTGAGTCACTGAGAGTGATGGAGCGACAAGTCGCGCGCGACAGCGCGTCGTCGGCGACTGCGTTGTCCTTGCCCTTTTTATGACGAATTTCAAAATCGAATCCCTGAAGCTTTAGACTCCAGCGGGTGATACGGTTGGATATTTCGCTCCTGGATGACAGCCATTTTAGGGCAAGATGATCGGTGAAAACGACAAAATGCGTACCGCTGATGTATTGCCTGAAGTGTAGTATTCCGAACAAAACGGCTAGGCATTCTAACTCCGGCATAGAAAACCGCTTTTCGGCGCCATTAAGGCATCTGCTAGCATAAGCGATAACGCTATCCCCCTGATCGGACGGTTGCATGAGATTGGCGGAAATTCCGTCTCCTGACGCGTCGCAATGCAGGTGAAAGATCTTACAGAAGTCTGGCTGACCCAGCACGGGTTCATTGCACTGTAAGAAGTTGACCGTTGAAAAAACGGTAGTTTACCGTCAATTATGGCTGCCGACATTTTACCGTTAATATTACGGTCACCGTATTTTAACAGTGCATTACTGTAATTTGTACAGTCACCGTTATATTTGTAAGAACAGGCACCGTATTTGTAATGGTAGACTACCGTAATTTTAACAGTGCCCATAATATATCATGTAAGCCCACCGTTTTTTGAACAGTAGATTACCTTAATTTGTACATTGACCGTTATGTTTCTAAGTAAGGTACCGTATTATTAACGGTAAATTACCGTAATTTGAGCAGCACCGTTAAAAAAAATTGTCACCGTATTTGCAACAGGTTTCTGCCGTTTTAGCAAAAATAAAATCATGGCTGTAAACTGTTACAAATACGGTGACAATTTTCATCCCATCTCCAATATTTTATTATGTACTTTAAGCATTTACTAATTCATTAATTTGAATATATGTATTTCATGCATTTAATAATCTGAAAATATTACTAATATTTTTGTCTTACTGTTACTTGAATTAAGGTATTCAGTGTGCATTAATAATATATATGAAAGTACTGGCATTTTTGTTTTTCAGAATAGTTGAACACATGTGAACATATTGTTGAATTTTTTTTTTTTTTTAATCTCATGTATTTTTATATATTACGATATGTTAAGCCCAAATTCGAAAAAAAGAAGAAATTCAATAACACTTAAATATGTTTTAATAACAATATATAACATTCAATTAACATTTTCAAACTAGCCATTCGTAATTCGCAATGGCATTGACTAATTTAAGGACTTTGGAAGATATCTCCAAATTTTTTTTTCCCTCTCTTTGTTTTTGTCCCCTCTCCTGGATTAATGCCGACAAAGCACCTGCAAGTAAAAAGCAATAACTGCATTAATTTTCATAAATAATTAATGGAATAAGAAAACTTTCAAATTTTCAGGACTGAAAGTAAATACATTATAGTAAAGAAATAATTATTGGCAACACTTACAGATATATTATTGATAACTTACCTCTGAATAAATTCCAGAGTTTTGCAGGCACCCTCAGGATATTCTATGTTGAAAACATAGAAAGTTGCAAAAACAATTGCTGTAGCCGAAATAAAACTCTCAATTCTTGTGAATGTGATAGTTCTATCAACAGCAATAGAAAAACAATTGCTAAATAGCAATGATGACCCTGAAAAGAAGAAAAATGGATTAATACATTTCTTTTCTATTTATTAATTTGTTAATTTCACAGCTCTTCCAAGAACTAAAATAGAAAGAATATGTAAATTTTTGACTCTTTCAATTAAGTAAAAAGTAACATTTACCATAAACAATAATGGAAGGCGCCATGGGTAGCACATCATTCTGAACTTCCTGAAGAAGTGTTGTCTCCTAATTAAAGGATAAATAATATTGGTTAATATTTAGTAAAGCGATCAGTGAATAAATGAAAATGACTCTTAATTTATAATTAATTGCTAGTGGGATAGTAAGTTATAGAGGTTCAAAATAAAAAAAATTAAAGCTAAAAATAACTGAAAGTACTA